>VZQC01010786.1:74961-146262 GCA_009823505.1 Rhizomys pruinosus | reverse complement strand
CACGAAGGCTAAACAGCACATAAAAGTAGACCCAGTGGTTAGAACTGGCTACTAGGTGCATCAGACACATAAAGGTAGACCCAGTGGTTAGAGCTGGCTACTAGGTGCATCAGACACATAAAAGTATACCCAATGGTTAGAGCTGGCTACTAGGTGCATCAGACACATCAAAGTAGACCCAGTGGTTAGAGCTGGCTACTAGGTGCATCAGACACATGTGGCAAGTACAAGAGCAGTGTATGACAGTCACAATGCAGGTTCTGTGGCCTTGAGCATGAACACAAGCCTGCAAGACAGTGCCACATCAAGAGATAGAGTTAAGCACATGGGTTGAACATCACCAGTCCAAAGCCTTATACAAGAGCACCAAGGCTCTGAAGGGTGAGGTGGAGGCACTCACCAAACCCCACTGTGCTATCTACTTTAGGGGTGTCTAGCATCCAGCCCTGTTACTTCAGCAACAGGCTACCTTATTTCTAAGCTTCAGTGTCCTCACCTATGAGCGCAGTAATCATTCCTACTTGAGAATTTTTGAAAATTAAATCACAGAATTTAATTAACATAACTAAGATGATGCCAGGCACCTCTGCATAAGTGCTCAATTAATGTCAGTTATTATTATTAGAACTTCACATACATATGTTAATTTACTCATCTTATTTGAAAATGCCACTGTTATAGTAAAAAAAAATAAAAAATAGAAAGTGATTATGCTAAATAGACGTCCCAGACTGTTTAGAAAAACACCATGACATGTGGCTTTGCTCTTTTCCTTAAGGAGCAAAATTTTAGCTAAAATTTTTCACTTGGAAGTTACTTTGGACAAGCATAAAGGAAACCCATTTCTTTGAAATAAAAAAATAAAACTAGCTCACACTGGGCTTAGAAATAATTAAATCACCAAAGTAGATATACAATAAAGGATAAAATATATACTTTGAGAAAAATTTAGAGTCATATTTTTGACAAAATGTTCAATTCATGTGTGCGTAATTTTGTCAAAGGTTAGTTGTCTTGGTCCCCCACCCAATATCTGCCTTAGCAGGTGGTTTGAGCCAGACCACTGGGTTTGTATCTCAGTGCCAACTCACTCTCAACCAATGTATTAGGTTTCTTCACAGGATTCCTGCATCAGGCTGGGAGAGCAAATGGGTTATGAAGAAGAGACAGGATCTCATAGTTTTGCTGCAGAATTAGACACCATCTATCTGAAAATGGTATCTGTGGTAAAAATCTCCAAATTGCTTGTATCTTTCACTTGTGATCCAATTTTCCCAAGACTCACACTTCAAAATCCATTGACTACTATGATAGACTAGATGTGCCTGTTTTATTTACTAATTCTGTAATCCCTAAGAAAATCAGCAATACTCCAAGCGTTATCACTTTACCTGCTTCTTGTGGCACCAAATAGAATTAACTAACTTTATGAATAAATACTATTCATTTTTTAACCTTTAGAAACTTTAGCTTTGGAAACATAGCTGGTGTAAGCTAAGTGCTGTGAATTAGTCAATCCAGAACATTTCCGCTGACCCAAAAATGTTTACTTTTCTATGTGTCTAATATTTTTACATTCTAGTGGTGAAGTATAAGTTCTTTAGTGTTGAGATTCATATGTCCAAAAAAATCTTCTGTTGTTCTCTCAGTGATCACATTTTGTGAGATATTTGAGTGATAGAAAGTTGCTCATTTGACTGCAATCATTTTAACCCAGTATAAAGTAAAATAACTTTTCAGCTTAAATAAAAATATGGAGAAACTAGCTGTCAAATTAATGGCACCAGAGAGGCATTAAATCCAATTTTCAATGACCTTAGTTACTTCATGAGTATATTTTGATGATGAGAAATAATATGAACTGAATGCTAGTCACATCAGACAGCAGAGCCACAGGGGTAAGAGTCCCTTACTTATAAAGCCATGGGTAATCACCCCACCTCACAAGTCCATTTTTTTAAATCTTTTTGAGACAGGGTCTACCTGTAGCCCCAGCTGTCCTGGAACTCACTCTGTAGACAAGGCTGGCCTTGAACTCACAGAGATCTGCTGAGTGCTGAGATTAAAGATGTGTACCACAACGCCTGGCCTATTTGTATTTTTTATGCAGCCATAGTCAAGTGCTTATAAGTCATAAGCAAGCAACACCTGAGAATGGCATTTCAAGGAAAATCCTTTTGCCAATCAGCCACTGATTTCTCTCAGTATTTCACACATGCTCAAATATCTCTGAGGCTGGAGTAAGATTTCTAAACTAGCTATTTGTGTTTTTCATCACATTACATGTAGAAGCTGGGCTGAAAGGGAGTCTGGGAAATGTAGTTTTTCTAACATCTATAGTTCAGTTTATGAAGCCAGTGGAGGTTGATACAGATACCAACACATATTGTGTAATTAAGAGCAGGAAAAAGGTAGACTAAAAAAAAAATCCCAGTCTGGTTATGGACTTCTAAACATGTTTAGGTGGTGACTTGTCACATGAATTTTGGGGGACAGGAGGTGGGGGGATGTTTACAGCCTTCTCTATGGAGCCCAAGTTGGCTCTAAATTAGCCTCCTCAATGCTGAGATTACTATGACTGGTTTATCCCAGCATTTTTCAAGTTACCCTATCCAATAGGTGGCAGTATAAACTAGTAGATACTGACTGAAACAATGAACTTCTGCTCAAAACGGTCAACTTCCTCATGGAGAATATTGAGAAAGACTGAGAAAGAGATGAAAGGCATGTTTGGCAGAATGCATGAGCTCTGGTGGGGTGGGGGAATGCGGGGGACACGGGTCTAGAGTTGTTAAAAAAATTAAAAAAAATAAATTTATATTAAAAAAATAAAGCTTAAAGCTCAGTTAAGAATATTTAAAAAATAAATAAATAAATTAGTAGATGTCACACTTTTACCTCTGCAAATTCCTTGGCCATCTATTGCAATGAAATGACCATGATGATAAAACCTGGTTCGTAAAGCTGTTCTAAGAGTTAACTGAGGACATACTTGAGCATTTCTTCAAGTAGTGTTTGATATATAGCACATAGCAAATATTAACACAGAGGTGACAGGTAAAGTGGGGAGGACATTCTTAATGCTGTTTAACTTATAAGATCTTGCTACTTTTTTTGTTGATGTATTCACAATATAGGAATAGTAAAGTGGATAATCTAACATTAATAAGTAAAAGACAGAACACACATGAACTGGGCCTTTGCTTAGCATTCTTTCATCTCCACTTGTCCTGAACTCAGGAGTTAGAAAGTCTGTAGATAAAAATCCCCCCATTGTAGGGCCACGAAATTGAAATGTAACCCTTTGCGCCTTTTCTTTTTTTCAACCTTCAGTGCTTACCAAAAACTTTGCAAACCTTTGAGTAATCGGTACCATTGCAAATTAAAATCTAAAAATAGATGTTCTTCTTCAAAAAACTTTTGTTACTCTGCAATTCTTATAAGCTAAGAAGAGGGCTTTGTCTTCAGTGGTATTGGGTTTTAGAAATCTAAAAACAAATAGCAACATGCTACTGTTTGAAGGGGGCAATCAAGAACAGGGAAGGCAGGTGGCTGATATACAATGTGTTCATTTCCTTTTGATACTTTGCTTATTTTGGCAATCCTGCTTGTACAGGCATAACACTGCTTTATCTGTGAAACTGTAACCACTGTTGTGTGACTCCAGGGCCTTGCTTGACCTATGTGTATCTTATTTTTCTCCTGCTCTAGCTGGACAGCGCCACATCACTCATCCAGGCAGCAAAGAACCTGATGAATGCTGTTGTCCTCACAGTGAAAGCATCTTATGTGGCTTCGACCAAATACCAGAAGGTCTATGGTACAGCAGCTGTCAACTCTCCAGTTGTATCTTGGAAGATGAAGGCTCCAGAAAAGAAGCCCCTTGTGAAGAGAGAAAAGCCTGAAGAATTCCAGACACGAGTTCGAAGAGGTTCTCAAAAGAAACACATTTCTCCTGTTCAGGCTTTAAGTGAATTCAAAGCAATGGATTCCTTCTAGGACAACGTGCTTTACAAATGCAAAAGCTTTTTCTTTATCTTTCTTTCTTTCTTTCTTTCTTTCTTTCTTTCTTTCTTTCTTTCTTTCTTTCTTTCTTTCTTTCTTTCTTTCTTTCTTCTTTATTTTTCATTTTAAACCCATTTTTGTATGCATACCTGCCGACTTGTATGCCTCTGGCATGGGGAAATTAAGGGAACAGTGTCTGTTTGCATGTGAGATGAGATGAGGTCAATGAGATCCATCTGTAACCTGGGGAGGGGGCAGGCCATTCCTGTCCCAAGGTGGCACAGAGCTGTCCTTTACAACATTTTATTAAAGTTGGGCAAAGAGTTCACATTGCAATGTATGGGAGTGGGAGGGATGGGAAAAATAGACTTAACTCTACAAAAAGCAAACTAATGCATGCAAGAATCATTAGGCTGGCAGGTATACTCATAAGTAAAAATCCTGGAAGTGTACGGTAGAACATAAAATTTGTATTGCTTCTGTTTCAGTGCAAAAATGTACTAGCCACTTACTCGTGTGGCCCAGAAATTGAATAATTCAATGTTGACATCACATCCATGTTATTATGTGGATTGTTAACTGAGGAACCTAGTCCCATCTAACATGCGTCTTTTAATCTGCGTTCTGTTCTTTACATTCAGGGAGTGCCATTGGTAGTGCTCATGTTTCCATTTCCCCCTTTACTGAAAATGATAAACATTCATCTGAAACAACAAAATCCTGCAGGCACTGACAGCGCAATGTGGAGATCAACCTTTCTTCCTTCCAACCCTTCCTTTCTTTCTAAACTTGAACTCTGACTTTGCTAGAAATAGAAGGCCCAGTGGTGGAACGTTAGAGGAATGGAGATTGACAGTGTGTGAAAGCTTAGAGGCAAATACATAGCTTTGTAGCTTGGAGTGCCGGTATCTAATATACCATTGTATTCACTAATTCAAAATAAACACATTTAATCTTGACACCTGCAGAATGTTGGAATGTTTTATTGCTCTAAGTGCATGCTTAATAAAATGTTATAGTATCTTCTTTATTATTATTTAAAATCTTTTGTTTTACAAATCAGCACTAAAATATATGTAGTTTTTCAGTCATTTTTATGGTCCAGAAATTTACTTTATGGTTTGTTTTACCATTGTTTTTTATTCAGTTTCAACCTGAATCTAAAATGAGAAATTCTTGTAGTTCACTTTTCTGGACCATGGTTGATCTTGGGCTAAACTTTCAGTTTTTATTTTTTTAATTTATTCTAAAGTTAAGATCACTAATCTTAAAATATTTTTCACTTCTCTTTTTTTTTTCTCTTTGAATCAGAAACACAGGGTCTTTGTTCCATTTCCAAGGAGGTATTAGATGTTATTTTTCAGCTGTGGACTGAGGAGAGGGAACTGATTAACCCAAGCTTCTTCATCACAGTGATATGTAAAAGTTATCACATTCCTGTGAGCTGCTGGGAGACTTAATACATTGGCATCACAGCAGAAAAGCTTGCATTGCCTTATGTGCATGGTCCAGAGTGGAACGACCAGGAAGCAGTAGCAGGAGAAAGCTCCATCTAAAATCTTCTTTGGAAATCATCAAAGCACTGCCTACCAGCACTTAAACTACTACTGAGACTTTTGCTGGTGAGACTTTAATCCCTGCACTTGGGAGGCAGAGGCAGGTGGATCTCTGTGAGTTCAAGGCCAGCCTGGTTTACATAGTGACTTCCAGAGCGGCTGGGGCTACAGGGAGACCCTGTCTTGAAAAGACCAAAATAATAATAATAATAATAATAATAATAATAATAATAAATAATAGGATAAACAGCCATAAAACCAAAAATGATGATTTATAACACTGATATTTAAAGAGCATAGACATACCCCTTCATTTTCATAAGCATTCTGAGAGGCACCAGTGACATTAACAAAAAGTTGAGCCATGGCTTAGGCTGCCCACATAGCTCAGCAAATGTATGAGAGACCGTCCCTGTTGGTGTTTGTAGCATAGAAGCAACTAGCACTTTTACCATTGACAAGAATAATGAAGTCAACTCATTCATAGCAGTGTAGGCTCAATTCAAAGAAGTCTAAACTTCTCAGAAACAGCAGTAAAAGGAATATTTCCTTAAAATTATAAAAAAATGAAAACACTTATTGAAAGATAAGGATTATCTTTCACCTCCCTTCTCTACAGTATCAAAAGAAGTAGAGATAGTAAGGGGTTAAAAACATGAAATAAAAGGACTATCAACCTGGTGTTAACAATTATGCAGAAAGGGCTGACATAGTACTAGTCATAACTCCCAAAATGAAATATGATTAGCACCATTAACTCTCTAGGTGTCATACCATGTTTTGGTATTTAAAGGGGCAGAGGAGGTAAGTATTCTTCAGAAACTCCTAAAGAAACTAAGATTCAGAAGCTTCCTGGAAATTCCTGAAATAGAAGCAGCAGATATCAGAGCATACACGTGGAGAATGTCCTTGACTTTGATCTATAAAATTTTGCTTCAACATTTCACTATTTACAAACTATAGAAATGATCCCTGAAAAGTATAGTCTTAACATTTCACTTTAAAAAAAAAAACAAAAAAACAAAAAACAAAAAACAAAAAACAAGTACATGTGCGTTTTCTGGAAATCAGGCCTCAGTTTTCTTTATTTCTGGAAGTAAATCCCAAATTTGCTCTGTCCTTCATTCCCTCTCCTTGCAGTGGTGGCTCTTGTGAGCGAGGTGAGCAGTAGGCATATCAACATTATCTAAAGATACTTTGGTAAGAGTACCAGAGCAATGGAACAGTTGATGAGTGTCCTGTCCTAAAGACCTGTATTCTAGCTGAGACTATGCCAAAGAACTATACCAGAGTATGAAATAAAAAGGCAGAAAATGAACCACTGGGTCAGACTACAGAACTCAGAACCTATGTATTGAGATGAGTAATATAGAGAAGACTAATCAAAGACATGATTTAGAAGTGACTACATAATTTAAAAGGTTTATTGTTTTTAATTATGTATCTGTGTGTATATGTGTACATAGGTACAGATGCTCATGGAGCCAGAGAGATACCCTGGATCTGTTAGTCCAGGCAGTTGTGAGCTTCCCAACATGGTTGATACTAATAGAACTTGGATCTCTGGGGGCTGGAGAGATGGCCTAGCGGTTAAGAGCACCGACTGCTCTTGTAGAGGACCCGGGTTCGATCCCCAGCACCCACATGGCAGCTGAGAACTGTCTGTAACTCCAATTCCAGGAGAACTCCAGTTCCAGGGGAATCTGAGACCCTCTTCTGACCTCCGCGGCATTGCACGACACGGATGCACAGACATACATGCAGACAGTACGCTCATACACATACAAAAAATGAATAAAAAAAAAAGAACTTGGATCTCTGAAAGAGCACCAAGCCATCTTTCCAGCCCCTGTTACTATATTTTTGGTAAAAGACAAGTACAAATGAATTCATATCATAAGAGAAATGACTGGAAATTGGAAAATGTAAGGGCAGGAAACAAAAACACTTGCAAAAAACACAACCCATGAAAAGACCAAGGGAAGTAGAAATGACTGCACAAGATGAGGCTAAACCATGTGGCCAATGAACTACTCCATGTTGGTAATGAACTGTCTCGAAATACAGGGAAGAGATTCTGAAAGACACTGGACAGAGGGGCATCTCTGATAGAAATGTAAGGTAATAACTTCTTGGGTAACAGATGTGGAGCAACAAAATCAACATATAAAGAAATCCCCCCAGCGAGAGATTTAAGAGTCAAAAAGCTGAATATCCAAAATGCTATTTATTAAGAAATACTACAAATAATGATCTGTTTGAGAAAATGTATCCTCCCACCACACCTGAAAAAAAATTCCTAAAGAATGAGCATTTAGGTGTAACAAGACCGATATTTCTGGTTGGAGGATACTTTCCTTTGATTCACTTTTCTAGGACTTTAGATTCAGAAGACAAAAATCATTCTGTGGATAAGGACTCAGAAGAAACAGGTATTACCTACGATATTTTATTGGCTTTTTTTGTCATTAAGTAATGAGGAATATGAAGACAACTTCATTCTTAGAAGCCAAAGCTGTAACAAAGTGGTCATGGTTTAAATAGCCCATAAGGAACTATGATGTCATTAATTTTTGAGCATCAATTGGCTGTAGATCACCTTTTAGACATAAGCTTTCAAAATATGTTCAGTGGGCTGGAGAGATAACCTAGTGGTTAAGAGCACCTACTGCTCTTGCAGAGGACCCGGGTTCGATCCCCAGCACCCACATGGTGGCCGAGAACTATCTTTAACTCCAGTTCCAGGGGAATCCGACACCCTCTTCTAACCTCTATAGCATTGCAGGACACGGGTACAAAAACCAGCAGACAGTACATTCATACATATAAAAAATAAAATTAAAAAAGATATGCTCAGCAGAATTCCTAAGCAACGTAAGTACCACGGCTTGGGGCTTAAGAGATGGCTTAGAAGTTAGGTGCACTGCGTGCCTCACAGAAGTCCTGGGTTTGTACCCCAGCACCCACAAAGCAGCTAACAATTGTAACTCCAACTCCAGGGGATCCAATTCCCTCTTCTGTCTTTTGAGGGCACTGCACGACACCGGGGCACTTAGATATTATGCGGGTAAAACTTTCATAGACATATAATAAAAATTTTTAAAGTACTATGGCTTGATAAGTTATCAATGAATTTGTTTTATTAACATAATTAAAGCAGTCCGAGATAACTTCACAGGAATACATTGGAAAATACAGTGAACAAGAGAGGGCATGAATTAACTACAGGAATCTCTGACATCAGAGTGACGTCAGGACAGTGGACCCAGGAAACAAACATAAAGTACTCAACCACAGTAGCTTTATGGGAACTGTAGAAAAATTGAAGGATTTGCATTAAACGATAGAATTTCCAACCAAGAAAACAGACATAGTCAATATGGTGGAGAGTTTGGCACATTTTGCTTGGCTATGCTCTGTCCTTTTCCTGGTAACAATACAGGTAGGACAAAAAGCACTCAGCTCTTTGTGCCTCAGTTATGATGGAAAAAAATGTGTGCAGTGTTTTACCTTGTCTGGTGCATGATGGGAGTAGGAGTTTGTTCCTTGTTAACTCAGAGAGCTGTGGGAATTGTGTTTTAGTTTGATTATCAGGCTGGAGGACACCGAACGAAGTGGAAGACATACAGAGAGCACACAGGATGGGAAATTCAAGACCTATGTGCTCCAGGAGGTAAGAGATTATGGGAGAATGAATATAATTGAACATCAATGGTTCAATTCCCAGCACCCACATGGCAGCTTACAGCCTTAACTCCAGTTCCAGGGGAATCTGATACCCTCTTCTGACCTCGACAGGTTAAACATGCCACAAGTGCACTTACATGCATGTTGGCAGTATATTCATACACACAAAAATAAAAATAGTAAAATGCATTTTGCAAATGTGCTTTTTTTTTTTTATCTTTTTGAGACAGGGTCACCCAGTAGCCCCAGGTGTCCTGGAACTCACTTTGTAGAGCAGGCTGGCCTTGAACTCACAGAGATCTGCTGGCCTCTGCCTCCGGAGTGTGGGGATTAAAGACATGTGCTAACATGTCCAGCTTTGTATATGTGCTTTTAAAACTACTTTCAGCAATTCAGAACAGATAGTAAAAGGATAGGCATAGATCTAATCAACAGTGATTGAGTAGTGATAAAGTGGATCCTTAACCCTATGATTTAACACACTAAATCTTGTTGCAGAGCTCATATGGCAAAGTAAAATTGATGAATGTGACTGATATTTGATATATTGATAAAGGATATCAACACTCAGCCAGGGGTCAAATAGCAGCTTCCTTACATGACTAATTTTCTGGCTTCATAATTGAAAATACTCTTGTCTCTAAAGAAGCTTATTCTTTTTTTTTTTTTTCTTTTTTTCGCAGAAAAATGTCCCATTTATTATTAAGAAAAATGCTGGTTTCAGCTTTCACCAGAGCAAAATTCAATGGCACCTGCACACAGGCCTCACGTTCACTTCTCGCTGGATCTGTTAGTCCAGGCAGTTGTGAGCTTCCAACATGGTTGATACTAATAGAACTTGGATCTCTGGGGGCTGCAGAGATGGCCTAGCGGTTAAGAGCACCGACTGCTTTGTAGAGGACCCGGGTTGATCCCCAGCACCCACATGGCAGCTGAGAACTGTTGTAACTCCAATTCCAGGAGAACTCCAGTTCCAGGGGAATCTGAGACCCTCTTCTGACCTCCGCGGCATTGCACGACACGGATGCACAGACATACATGCAGACCAGTCGCGCTCATACACATACAAAAAATGAATAAAAAAAAAAGAACTTGGATCTCTGAAAGAGACCAAGCCATCTTTCCAGCCCCTGTTACTATATTTTTGGTAAAAGACAAGTACAAATGAATTCATATCATAAGAGAAATGACTGGAAATTGGAAAATGTAAGGGCAGGAAACAAAAACACTTGCAAAAAACACAACCCATGAAAAGACCAAGGGAAGTAGAAATGACTGCACAAGATGAGGCTAAACCATGTGGCCAATGAACTACTCCATGTTGGTAATGAACTGTCTCGAAATACAGGGAAGAGATTCTGAAAGACACTGGACAGAGGGGCATCTCTGATAGAAATGTAAGGTAATAACTTCTTGGGTAACAGATGTGGAGCAACAAAATCAACATATAAAGAAATCCCCCCAGCGAGAGATTTAAGAGTCAAAAAGCTGAATATCCAAAATGCTATTTATTAAGAAATACTACAATAATGATCTGTTTGAGAAAAATGTATCCTCCACCACACCTGAAAAAAAATTCCTAAAGAATGAGCATTTAGGTGTAACAAGACCGATATTTCTGGTTGGAGGATACTTTCCTTTGATTCACTTTTCTAGGACTTTAGATTCAGAAGACAAAAATCATTCTGTGGATAAGGACTCAGAAGAAACAGGTATTACCTACGATATTTTATTGGCTTTTTTTGTCATTAAGTAATGAGGAATATGAAGACAACTTCATTCTTAGAAGCCAAAGCTGTAACAAAGTGGTCATGGTTTAAATAGCCCATAAGGAACTATGATGTCATTAATTTTTGAGCATCAATTGGCTGTAGATCACCTTTTAGACTAAGCTTTCAAAATATGTTCAGTGGGCTGGAGAGATACCTAGTGGTTAAGGCACCTACTGCTCTTGCAGAGACCCGGTTCGATCCCCAGCACCCACATGGTGGTCGAGAACTATCTTTAACTCCAGTTCCAGGGGAATCCGACACCCTCTTCTAACCCTATAGCATTGTAGGACACGGGTACAAAACCAGCAGACAGTACATTCATACATATAAAAATAAAATTAAAAAAGATATGCTCAGCAGAATTCCTAGCAAGTAAGTACCACGGCTTGGGGCTTAAGAGATGGCTTAGAAGTTAGGTGCACTGCGTGCCTCACAGAAGTCCTGGGTTTGTACCCCACACCCACAAAGCAGCTCCAATTGTAACTCCAACTCCAGGGATCCAATTCCCTCTTCTGTTTTTGAGGGCACTGCACGACACCGGGGCACTTAGATATTATGCGGGTAAAACTTTCATAGACATATAATAAAAATTTTTAAAGTACTATGGTTGATAAGTTATCAAATGAATTTGTTTTATTAACATAATTAAAGCAGTCCGAGATAACTTCACAGGAATACATTGGAAAATACAGTGAACAAGAGAGGGCATGAATTAACTACAGGAATCTCTGACATCAGAGTGACGTCAGGACAGTGGCCCAGGAAACAAACATAAAGTACTCAACCACAGTAGCTTTATGGGAACTGTAGAAAAATTGAAGGATTTGCATTAAACGATAGAATTTCCAACCAAGAAAACAGACATAGTCAATATGGTGGAGAGTTTGGCACATTTTGCTTGGCTATGCTCTGTCCTTTTCCTGGTAACAATACAGGTAGGACAAAAAGCACTCAGCTCTTTGTGCCTCAGTTATGATGGAAAAAAATGTGTGCAGTGTTTTACCTTGTCTGGTGCATGATGGGAGTAGGAGTTTGTTCCTTGTTAACTCAGAGAGCTGTGGGAATTGTTTTTATGTTTGATTATCAGGCTGGAGGACACCGAACGAAGTGGAAGACATACAGAGAGCACACAGGATGGGAAATTCAAGACCTATGTGCTCCAGGAGGTAAGAGATTATGGGAGAATGAATATAATTGAACATCAATGGTTCAATTCCCAGCACCCACATGGCGGCTAAGACGTTAACTCCAGTTCCGGGGAATCTGATACCCTCTTCTGACCGACAGGTTAAACATGCCACAGTGCACTTACATGCATGTGTGCAGTATATTCATACACACAAAATAAAATAGTAAAATGCATTTTGCAAAATGTGCTTTTTTTTTTTTATCTTTTTGAGACAGGGTCACCAGTAGCCCCAGGTGTCCTGGAACTCACTTTGTATGAACAGGCTGGCCTTGAACTCACAGAGACTTGCTGCCTCTGCCTCCGGATGTGGGGATTAAAGACATGTGCTAACATGTCCAGCTTTGTATATGTGCTTTTAAAACTACTTTCAGCAATTCAGAACAGATAGTAAAAGGATAGGCATAGATCTAATCAACAGTGATTGAGTAGTGATAAAGTGGATCCTTAACCCTATGATTTAACACACTAAATCTTGTTGCAGAGCTCATAGGCAAAGTAAAATTGATGAATGTGACTGATATTTGATATATTGATAAAGGATATCAACACTCAGCCAGGGGTCAAATAGCAGCTTCCTTACATGACTAATTTTCTGGCTTCATAATTGAAAATACTCTTGTCTCTAAAGAAGCTTATTCTTTAATTGGTCTGTGATTTGCAATTGTTCCTATGATAATACTCTATGATAAGCAATATATCTTGATACCTGGGGTGTGAAGAATGAGGAAGAATAGGACAAGCAGGAAATCTAGAGGAAATATGCCCTAGAAGGTTGGTTATTTTCCTTACTTCCCTCCCTTTAGTTTTTTCATTTATTATATAAATATTATATTATATATATAATATATATATATATGGAGAGAGGAGAGAGCGAGGGAGATGTGGATNGAGAGAGAGAGAGAGAGAGAGAGAGAGAGAGAGAGAGTCTGTTCTGAGACAGGGTCTCCCTATAGTCATCACAGCTGGCCTAAAATATAAACGAGGCTGGCCTCAGTCTCACAGAGAACCACCTTCCTCTGGCTCTAGTGCTGGGACTAAAGGCTGGAGCCACTATGCCTGGCCCCAGTCCTTTCTTTTACCCCTTCTCTGCATAAGCAAAGTCTAATACAGGAACGTGCCTCTGATATAGTCATTACTACAGTTGTTACAGCACTGACATTAGTATCTGTAATCATACCAACAATGGAAATTATCAAGCTTCGTCACCATGAACAGTCATTTCATTCTTTAAATACAGAGGGCAAACCCTACAGACAGTACATTCGGGTTATGAACCTACTTAAGAGTCTAAAGACTCTACCTCTAAAAACCCGAGCGTCAAAACTAGACCAAGTGCCCTGGGCAAAGAAGCAGTTGTTTGTTTGGATCTAGACACTGCTACTCCAGCATTCTTCACTGAATTTTGATTTAATTTGGCCCTTAAAGTGGCCTTTGAAGTTGTGTTTGCTCAGCTCCTGGATCCTGCTGGCAGCCAGTCCTGATCACTGGCAGCCTTTTTTATTGGTTTTTGGCAACAATGTGGGTCTCTGAACTTGTCTGTTTCCATTTGTAAGTCAATTCAGGCTTCCATTGGAGTCAACTGGTAATTTTTTTTTTCTTTTTTTTTTCCACACAGACTCTATTTTTCTTTGCTTCATACAGACTCTATGGGGAAAAAAGGAAACTGTAACATGGCCTGGAATTAAAATAGAGTAGCCAGACTAAAAAGAATTAGAACACTGCTTTACTGAGGATGCTTCTAATGACCAAAACAAAGTGAAGAGTGTATATGATTATGTACAACTCAGCTTCTTTCTAAAAAGCTTTTCTTTGTATGTGTGCATGTGGTGTGTGTGTGTGTATGTGTGTGTGTTGAGTGTGCATGCATGTGTGATTGTATGCATGTAGATACATGAAGATGACATAAGTGTCTTCTTTATTTCTTTCTAGTTTATTCACTGTGGCAAGGTGACTAAGTTGAAGCTAGAGCTTGCTGATTGTCAGTCTCAGCTACCCAGCTTGGCTGAGGATCCCCTCCCTGAACATGTAGTTTTTTATAGATCCTGGGTATCCAAGCTCCAGATCTCACACTTGCCTTATTTACCATACCATCTTCTCCTTCTTCGATTTCTTAAAATTGCAAATGCAAAAACTTTTCTGCATGTTACAGGATTCTTGTGTTTATTATTTCTTTATGCCAATTTCTCCTGCTTTATTTTAAACAGAAAGATGACCAATCACAGTCTTAATTGCTTCCAAAGGAATAAATTGAAAGGTATACAAACCAGCATATCAAGTTCCTAAAGTATAATTAAAAGAAAATGTGTTATAGTAGACTTGGGTTCTGGGCCATAAAGTACCATAATTATCCCTACTCCTACCTCTGTACAGCTGTCAAGCCATGAAAATACCTCATGGCATCACTGTGTCAGAAAATATTCATGCAAAAGAAAAAAAGAAATTCTGATACTCCTGGGAAAAGGTATTACAGAAAAAAAGCCTTGACTGGAGTTAAACTGTGAGGAACATGTTCATTTGTGAACACTATACAGAGCTGTTTGTTGCTTGCTTTCTGTAAGGTGAGCCCATAGTGCCAGTATGTCCAAACTCTAACAGTGCTGTCCAGATGCAAAGCTACGCTGAGGAGTAAGAAACTGAAATCAGTATACTAGTAAATGCCTAATGTTAACTGCCTTGAAAACCCAGATCCAAACACAACCATATATACCCCATGTAGTGAAACACAACTATGTGTACCCCATGTAGTAGAACACACCATATATACCCCCATGTAGTGAAGCACAACCATGTGTACCCCATGTACCAGAACAAAACCACATGTACCCCATTTAGTGAAACACAACCATGTATACCTCCATGTAGTGAAACACAACCATGTGTACCCCATGTAGCAGAAGACAACCATGTATACCCCATGTAGTGAAACACAACCATGTATACCCCGTGTAGCAGAACACAACCATATATACCCCATGTAGTGAAACACAATCACGTATACCTCCATGTAGCAGAACACAACCATGTATACCCCATGTAGTGAAACACAATCATGTATACCCCATGAGCAGAACACAACCATGTATACCCCATGTAGTGAAACACAACAATGTGTACCTCATGTAGTGAAACACAGCCCCATTTCCTCCTCCATCTTCCTTCGTATCGCCACTACAATGTTTGTAGATATCTGCTAAACATTTACTAGCATCATAAGCAGAAATTATTTTATAATTGGCTAAACTTACATTAATAAGCCCTGAAGTACCATTTCATAGCGAATAACCAGAAATAGTGTACTAATTAGGAGAAATGGTTCTGATTCTACTGTTATTCAGTATCATATAAGGGCAGCTGTTGAGGGACTTTACCTAGACTCTGTGGTTGCAAATATATTTTTTCAAATAGTTTGGCACTGAAAAAATTTAAATATGCCTTTCTAAGCCTAAACTATTTATCTCTTTTTAAATTTATTTTTATACAAGATTACATTACAAATCAAACCTAGACCTGTGTCCCCCTCCCAACACCCCAACCCCACCAGAGTTCATGCATTCTGCCAAACATGTTTTTTATCTTTTTCTCAGTCTCTCTCAAACTTCTCAATACAGAAGTTGACCGTTTCCAGCAGAAGTTCACTGTTTCAGTCAGTTCTTTGACACAGTCTTTTCTGTCATTGTTGTTGTTGTTTTTGTTCTTTCCAATATGCATCACTCCCAATTACTTGGACAAAAGCTCAAGGAGCCCTGCACAAGAAACTTACTACTAGGTGACTGGCGCTAGAATTCACGGATGAGGGATACCATTTGTCTGTCATTTGTTTTTCTGGGACTGTGTTACTTCATTTAGCATGATATCTTCTAGCTCCATCCATTTACCTGTATTTCATGTGGTCCTGGGAAACACCTTATCTAAGCTCTGAGCACTCAAGTCCCAAACTATTTATCTCTTATTCTGCTTCGTGTGTGTGTGTTTGTGTGTGTCTTGTTGTCTGTACCTGAGGCCAGAGGTTACATTCAGTTACGTACACTTGCTGCTATATTCCCTTGAAATGGGGCCTCTCAGTGAACAGGAAGCTCTTACTTTGTGTTAGAATGGCCAGCACACGAGCTCTCAGAATCCACACGTTTTACCACCAGTGTTGGTGTTACAGGCAGGCACAGCCATGCTTGTCTCTTTTAGGAGTGCTGAGATTTCAGATTTAACTTCTCATGCTTGCAGATGAGTGATCTGTATGAATTTTCTTGACAGTATAGTTAAGTCAATATGTTATATAGTCGAACCTAATGAATTAAATGAACTTAACCACTGACAAAGACTTATTTATGATACAAAGTTCATTATTGTTTATCTTTATTTTATTTCTAATCCTTGGTTCTTAGGCCATTTACATTCTCTGTGAGGAAGAGAACTGTATTCACTCAGCCATGCTGAGAGAGCTCGTATAGTCTAAGCCCAGGGAGCCTGTGAGGAGAAACAAGGTATAAATTCAAGAGACTGTAAGAGGATCTCAGGAAACAGAGCTGGGAATTATATGAAAAGAAATCTTTTAAGAATTATTTCCTATTCAAAAATGAATTGCATTATTAAATTCTACCACGCTGCAAGTATTGATGCTTTCAAATATGACTTATCCCTGCTCCAGCCTAGATGAGGTAGAAAAAGCTGAAAAAGAAATTGCAGGTTGTATATCAGAAGGGAAATAGGTTCAGGGATGAGAACAGCTCTTGGTTTCTGCCTACCTGTGCCAGCTACCTTTAGCTTTGTAGAAAATTCTCCAGTCTTCTCTGTTGGGGTTGGTAGTAAGCAGCTCAGCACAGGGAGAAGCCACAACTCTAAAGAGGAAGCTCCCAAAATAAAGAAACCTTTGTGTCTCTTAAAGACATTCATATAGCTTCACATTGATTTTTAAGTATTCACCATGTATAACAGGTGTTATTTTTTAAAACATATGGCTGATATGATGTTGAGCAGGCAAATGTGCTTGCCACCAAGCCTGAAGACCCACATTTGGAAGGAGAGAACTGACACCCACAAGGATGTTGGTGACCACCCAACTGCACTGTGCAAACACACACACACACACACACATACACACACAAACAAACAAAACATAATTTTAAAATTATAAAAATCCTCTTTGAAACAGCTTTAAAAAAAATAAACGACTTGTTTGAAGGTCAACACAGAAACTGCACTAAAAGCTTGTGTTTTAAAATGCTCTCAGAAATACTGAAGAAATGGGGAAAAGATAATTTCATTTTAGAAATAAGACATTTGATAAAGTCAATTTCTTTTATTCAATTGTCTCAGCTATGTTTCACTTTCATGGACCACTTGGAGTTGGGTAAGGTTGTTGTCGTCATGACTGGGGATAAAGCAGTCAGCTTTATACTTTTCTTGTATCATCTCTTCTTACCTTAAACAAATGATCTATAAATGGGATGCTTTATTTGGAAGCATAGTGAAATATTGTAGATTCTTACTGTTCATAGTAGTTAGAGTCTAAGTTGATTGTAGCATTGAATTAGTGAATATCAGATCACTCCCTTACATACAGGGTGAGATTTCTGAAAGTTGTTCCACATTCCATTTCCTTTAACCAGCCATTGTACAACCCTGTTTAGTGGAAGTTTCTGTTTAGAAACTTTAGTTTATATTGTTGGTTCCCTAAAACTAAACTCAAGAGAGAGAATCTCAATTGAGACAGCCCTAAAACTCATACAAGAAATAAGCTTTTTTAACACATGTACTCTTCTATAAAGCACATCAAAGCTTTCCTGTATCATTTGACATCACTCTGGGGCCACTTAAAACATCAAAATAACCAGCTGAAACTACAAAATGCAAAAGGCCCAGTGTTACCTACATTGTAAAGTCATTCTTTATAGTAAGAGCACTGAAATGTGAAGTCAGAGGCTCTTGCTTCTGATACCTCAGGTAGAAATGTGCAGATTGACAGCTTAATATATATATATATATATATATATATATATATATATATATATATAGTCAAATGACTATAAAAATGTTCAAGTATTGGTTTCAGAGTTACATTTTAGGATGAACAATGAACATGGATTATACAGCTTTACATGCTGTGTCTACAAATATTTCATATAAAAATTGTTGCAACTTTATTTCTATTATTTCTGATACTGTGATAAAACACTCTGACTTAGGTAAGGGAATGATTTATTTGGCTTAAACTTCCATGTCCATCATTTAGGAAAGTAAGGACAGGAACTGGGAGTCATGCCTGCTTGCTATTCCACACAGCATTTCCTTTAATGAAAGAACTCACTTCACAAGCAAAAAAGTGCATTAGTGACCATGGGGGATGGTAATTGCTGGATGCCTTGGTCATAAGCTCATGCTTGGCCAGCTTCTTTATAAAGCCCAGAACCATTTGCACAGGGAATGATGCTGTCATAGTAGGGTGGGCCTGCCTACATCAATGAACAAGCAAGACAATCCCCCATAGACATGCTCACAGGTCAATCTATTATAGGTAATTCTTCTATTGAGATTCTATTATTTTATGATTCTAGGTTGTTCCAGGTTGAGAGAAAAATCTATTGAGGACATGTACCATGTTTTTGGTTCAGAGATTTTCATGTATCCTGTTTAGTAAAATGCTCTATGTTCACTTACAAGAGAAATTCCTACATCATTCAGAGTTGAAGGGGTTTCAAGAAATTAGAGCTGTTTTTAACTTATTCACTTATAATCTCTACTCAAGAAGTCCATAGAGGTTGATAGAAATTGGATCTCAGAAGAACATAGGCTTTGTGATTGTAGTGTTCTAAATTAAAGACCAGATTATATCACTGATTGGCTTCAGGATGTTACTTGCATTCTGACACACCAACTGCCAACTTCTAAAAAACAAAGAGTATAACACAATCTTTGCAGGATTTGAAATATACACAGAAAATATCTGCAGAGGGACTGTGAGCTCGGTGATTTTTTTTTTCTCTATTCCAAGTGTTCTGGAATGTTAAACATTATGTTTTCCATGACATTGAGATGAGGATGTCAGGGTGACTAGACAAACAGTCTGGGAAAATATGTGGAAACTAGTTATTAAGGAGTTAATTTGGAAAATATGCACTGTATTTCTATCAAAATTTGCTTGTTAGTAGGAGGGATTTAAAACAATAGGGAAGAAAGGAATCATGTGATAGAAAGTGATAAGCATGAAAAAAATAGAAATGTCGTTAGCCTGTGGCTCTAAAGATACTCACCTATGGATAACAGATTTTTAGATCTGAGTTTATTACACACCCAACTCAAAAAAAAAAGCAGGTCCTCACCAAATCTAGTACTTTCTATCTAGAGTCCCAAACTATGAGGATTACTTTCCTAGTTAGGTAATTTGTTATAGATGAACTCTAATCATAAAGAAAATTAGGATGATCATTAGTGTTCTCAATTTGTCAAGAAAAGGAATCACTTCTAAGGGAGTTTTTAGTTTCTGGACATGCCTAAGATTAATTGAAATTGGATAAAACTAAAAGTGAGCTGCAGCATTCCCTGGGATTGGGTCCTGGACTAACTATATCAAAACAAAAAAGTGAGCTGAGTGCACACCTTCCTCACACTTCCATTCCTGACTGTGTATGTGATATAACTCAGGGCTTCAGACCCCTGTTTCCTCCACCTCCAGGCTATGATGGATTTACCTCAAGTGAGGAAAGCAGAATCACACTGTTCCTTCCTTGTCTGCTTTTGTCAGAGTATTTTATTTTATTTTTAATTAATTTTATTTATTTTTGTATGTGTATGAGTGTACTGTCTGCATGTAGGTTTGTGCACCCGTGTCATGCAATGCCGTGGAGGTCAGAAGAGGGTCTCGGATTCCACTGGACCTGGAGTTCTCCTGGAATTGGAGTTACAGACAGTTCTTAGCCACCATGTGGGTGCTGGGGATCAAACTCGGGTCCTCTGCAAGAGCAGTCCATACTCTTAACCGCTAGGCTATCTCTCCAGCCCCTGTCAGAGTATTTTAAAGTAACAGGTAAAAACAAAAAACAAAAAACAAGTTAATTGGCTAAACATTGGCTAGCTCTAGAAGAGTTTTTTTTCAGACTCTCTAACCATGGATGGATTAAAAAACTCGGTCTCGGGTAGTATAGAGAGAACGTATTGTATTGTAGGATTATTATAGAGTGGAGTTCATTCATGGAAAGTTACATAGTTGTAATTAATAATTTGATGTGACAACTTAACTAAAATATGTGGAGAGAGACATTCAGGCAGACAATTGGCCAAAATGACTATAAATGGATGGAACATTTTCTGGATAAGATGAACATTTTCAGTTAGTAAACTGAATTATAAGACTTACCTGAATTTCCTCTCTAATGTATATAGGCATCAGCTATCTTTTGAGGAGCCTAGGTATTAAGTTTAATATGGCCACCTTTATAGGACCTATAATTACCTAGGAGACAAACTTCTGAGCATATCTGTAAGTAAGTTTCTAGATTGGGTTAACTGTTGTTGGAAGACTATTGTAAATGTAGGTGACAACCATTTCCTTGGCAGGGGTACTAGACTGAATGAAAAGGAGAAAGCAAGCTAATTATCTCTCAGTGTGAAAGGCAACTGCACAACCTACCTTAAGTTCTTGCTGCCAGAACTTTCCCACCAAGATCGACTGGGCCCTCAAACCCTTACTGCCTTATATTTCCTTTGTCATGTAACTTAGAACAGCAGACAGCAAAATAATTAATAAACTTCATACTTGGATTAATACAACCCTTCTTGTACATTGGGACTCCAGTCTGCTATTTCAGACTATAGATCTCATTAGCTCTCCTGGTTCTTGTGATTTTTGACTCACATTCGAACTATACACTGGCTGTCCAGAATATAGTTTTGCTGTTATAGACTTAAGGAGTTTTCAGTGTCCCAAAGAATGTCTTAATCTATAGCTTCATGTAGCTACAGATACACAGCTAAAAAGTGCACATGCACACATCTACATGGGCTGTTGGTTTAGTTTCTCTGGATGATGTTGACTAAATGTAACAGTGCCTTACAGTATGCTAAACCATAGTTTAGAATGTCTTTATCTTTCTCAGTGGAGATTATGGTGGTGATACATTGTACAGGCCCACTTCAGGAAAAAAGACACTAGCAAGTGAGGTTTCAAATATAGTTTTTAGCTGTCAGCCTATTTGAGATTTACCCTCAAAAGCTTTGGCTGGCTCCAGAAAGTTCTATCCCTTTAGTTGCTTCATTCATGGAAAGTTACATAGTTATGCAAGCCATGGTCATGAGTGTCTGAAAGTGCTTCAGCCTGTCTCACATTTTCTGTGCTATCTTATATTTTGTGGTTTTATTTAGGTGGAATATAAGTGCCTAGAAAGCAAACAACTCTTCAGTATTTGTTAAAGTATGTGATTTTTTTTTATTCAGCATGTACATGACTCAGTTCCCTATATACAAAAAAATGTGTGTTTTCTAAGATTAGTCATGCATCTCTCTGTTGCACACAAATAGTTACTGGCTGTAACCATAAAAGTTTACATATAAATCAACAACTTAATTAAAATACATGAAATGAATCCATCATATTTCCATGGTGTTATGTTTGGAGGAGTTATATGAATTGAAACTGGCTAAGTAAGAGACTTGGGTCTAGTAACTACACACATACATATATATATATATATATATATATATATATATATATATATGTGAGATACATAGTTATGTATTCACACATATGAGTTTTATATGTAAAAAATATGCCAACAATGTGTCAGCAAATAATCTGGAGTTGCTGAAGCATACTAGGAGCAAAAAAATCAGCTGGTATTTTAATATCAACAGAAAATTTTTAAGGCAAACATTTGGCATATAACCTTGGAAACTTAAGCAATTTTATATGCTTTAAAATATTTTGACTAAGATATATGTAGCACAAGGTCTGGGAATGCATATATATATATATATATACACACATATGTATATATACACATATGTATATATACATANAGCATGGTAATGAATAAGGCAATCAGAACATGAAATCAAGACAATACAGGGAGCAGAGATTTCATCTACATCTATCATATCACTTTAGGTGTCTGCATATATATATAAGCAGGAAGAATTTTCCAGAATCCTAAGATCAACCAGCAGTGTTGACAACAGCACACAGAGAAGAGAAGCAATGAGAAGAGGAGAGGAGAGGAGAGGAGAGGAGAGGAGAGGAAAGGAGAGGAAAGGAGAGAGGGGAGGGGAGCACTGGGTGCCAGGCCTTTTAAAGGCCTTTTCAATATTTCTTCTCCTTCCCTCTCTGATGGCTTCAACACTGATCCTTTCGCTTTACCCTTTATTAGTCACCTTTCTAATACTGTCCTTCCACCATCTCCTCTGCTCCTTACATGTAGCAAACACATGCAACTTCTTAAGGATTAACTAAAAATTATATTCAGTTACATTGAGAAGAAATGCCAGGCAAGAGCTGCCTGTTCAGCTTTCAAGAAAGTTTGGCATTGACACATAGAAAGACATGGAGAGGCAACAAGCAGTGGAGTAAGGAGATGAGCCTTTTTCTGATGGGACTCCACTTACAGAGATGTATTAGGCTCAGCTTTCTTATACACACATTATTAGAAATATTGATGCTTTAAGATTTCAACTGGCTCTCTAATGGAATGGAAAAATCATAAAGTAATTTAACTGGAAAACGGAGTATTCCATTGACTTAAATTCTAGTTCCATGTTCATATATAATTCAATATAATTTAGTATGCAGATTTATGGGTTTAAATGACATGTAACAATAATGCCCTGACATCCCGTCAATTATAAATTGAATTTTTCACACTGATACCAACTTATGCATTTATCATAAGTACCAGGTAGTACTTCACCCTAAAATTTTTATATATCTATTTTCTAAGCTCTAGAAAATTCTATATTCATCTCTATTTTCTATTTCATATAGTTCCTAGAACTTGAATTTCATTGGAATTTCAGTTGCTGCTCTACATATTTCAGAATAATATTCACATATACGTTAGGGGTTATGTTTAAGCCAAGACACTATAAGGCAAAGTTCCAAATAGTTCGTGCTCAATAAAATTAATTTTGAGAGCATCAACATCATGATAGAGCATTTGTGTTTCCTTACCTTATAATCAAATGCAGCTCACATATAACACATTTGATGTTAATGAATGTGATATCTCTAAGTTATCAAACATAAATACTCGTGAGCTTATTTCTCAATTTATGAATCAAAACATTTCTATAGGGCCTAGAGAGATGGCCTAGAGGTTAAGAGCACCAACTGCTCTTGCAGAGGACCAGGGTTCGATCCCCAGCACCCACATTGTGGCTAAGAACCATCTTTGACTCCAGTTCCAGGGGAATCCGAGACCCGCTTCTGACCTCCATGGCATTGAATGACACTGGTGCCCAAACCTGCATGAAGACCGTTCATTCATACACATAAAAAAATTAAAAAAACAACAACAACCTCCCCCCCAAAAAGCATTCCTATAAGATTTGAAGCACTCCTTTTTTGTGGAGAGCGGGTGTTGGCCAAAATGGCACTTTGGACCCTGGCCAGGTCTTATCGCCTGATCGTCGCCTGACTGCCCAGCTCATTCCCCAGCCAATAAGAGAACGCCAAACCTGAGCCCTCATTAGCATGTCTGCTGACTTCCGTATATTGTGCATACCACTTACAGACCAATGAGAGACTGCCACGGTGCTCACACCCTTGCAGGAGGCGGGGTTGAGAGAGGGGATAGGAGTAGGGGACACTGGAAGGAGAAAGAGAATTGATGTATGAGTTGCCTGAATAAACTGCGTCTGGAAGAACAAGAGTGTGTCCTCTCCTTTTTCCTGCCGGCCGGGAACAGAGCGACAAGGAGAGCGACAACTGGTGGCCCAGACGGGGAACCTCCATCGGTGCAAGCATGGTTCAGAACCAGACGCAGGCAGGTGGGCTAGCCGGTAAGCTCCCAGGTAAGTGGGACAATTAAGGCTCTCAGAGTGAGATGATAAAGCTCCCCAGAAAAGGGAACTAAAGGTTCTCAGAGTGAGACGATAAAGCTCCCGGTTCCGGGACAGGCTCTAGCTAGCACTATGGGAAACACAACATCTGCTCTGATGGTGTGCTGCGCCCTTAAGGCTTTATTGAGGGCAAAAGGAATTGAGCTGAGGAAGGAAACTCTAGACAGATTTTTGGCAGTGGTGGATCAGGTCGCTCCATGGTTCCCAGTGATGGGATGCCTTATAATATCTAGTTGGGAAAAGTTAGGGAGGGACCTAATGTTTGCTGAGGAACAAGGAATTCTGCAGAGAGGTGTAATTCTGATTTGGAAATTAATAAGAAATGATTGGGTGATGCAGGAGCTAGCTAGCAGCAGAGAAATAAAAAAAGGGGAAGAACTTTTACAACAGCTTAAAGAGAAACAGGGCCACCTCAAGGGGGCTGAGGACGAAGAGAGGATATGTCGCTGATGAGTGGAGAGTTTGTAGAAAGCATGGAGCAAGTGAAGGTTAGCATACAGCCGGCAGGCCCGGGACCTCTGCTACTGCCGAGCCCGGCCCCACGCGATACCCCCGCCTTTTGCGTACCTGGCACTTTGTTTCATCCTGGAGTGCTGGAGGGAGGTAGCCCTCAAAATCCAGCCCTATGTTTTCCAGTCTTCCAAAACAACAGGACAATAACCTTATCATGAGCCACTCGATTTTAAAATCATAAAATATCAGCGGAAAGTGTGCGCTCATATGGAAGATGGATCTAAGACAGGCCAAGAGCTTATATGGTGGCAGGAGACCTCCAGTCACAGTACCATTCTCTCCTGCCTCCCCTAAGTTATTGAGCTCAAGATAGTTATAACAGTGTTTCAGACCTTTAATGCTCCTTTCAACCTGATTTCTGACAGCAATATGTTGTTAATATCCTAAAAAGGCTCGAGGTAGTAGGAAAGATCAATCTCAGGTCAGCCTCGGGTCTCTTCTGCGTACTTTACACATGCTAATTCTCAGAGAGACCACCCATTCTTTGTTCAGCATATTGGGCTCACACCGGACTGCCCAGCCCGCTAGCTGAAGGCAATGATTCAGTTGATAAGGTGTCCAGAGCTCTGATGTGTTTCTCTCCTCCCCTCAGGAACTTGCACGCACCTTTCACTCCCGCTTTCATGTTAATTCTAAAAGCTTGCCTCCCGATTTCACATCTCTTCGAGCCGATGCTCCGATATTGTAAAAAATTGTCATAATGTGCCCCACTTCTGCCGCAACAGTCCCTTGGGATTAATCCCAGGGCCTCCTTCCGTTACATGTATGGCAGATGGATGTCACTCACATCCCTGAATTTGGCACATTAAAAAATGTGCATGTCTCTGTTGATACCACCCTCAGGAATTATTTTTGCCCCCTACACTCTGGAGAAAAGCCCGTCATGTCCGAACATGTTTCCAGGCGTGGGCAGCCTTGGGGACAGCCTAAAGAGTTAAAGACTGACAATGGTCCGGCTTACACCTCAGGCTCTTTACTTCCTTCTGTTTGATGATGGGCATTCCCTCACTCACGTTTTGCCTACAATCCCAAGACAAGCATTGATTGAGCATGCTCATCGTACACTAAAGGATTGCCTTCAAAAACAAAAGGGGAGGGATGCCTCTGCTCTCCTCCAAAGGAAAGACTTGCGATTGCTCTTTTTACTATTAATTTTTAATTTAGTATAAGCCAGGGTGGTCAGCTGTGGACAGGCACACACACGACAACACTTCAAAAGGGCTTGTAATGTGGAAAAACATACTTACAGGAAAATGGTATGGCCCGGACCGGTCCTAACATGGGGAGAGGAGCTGTCTGTGTTTTTCCTCAGGATCATCAACAACCTCTTGGATCCCGGAAAGGCTCACCGAGTGGTTCAAGATGTGGAAGTGTGAGGTATCTCGTGATGATGGTGCCATGGCCCATGGCGATGATGGAGAGCTTCGTTGGGGGCTGTGACAGTGTTCCCTAAACCTATCCCATCACCCATTCAGTGCAAGTATTTCCCCGCTTTTTACAACCAATGATAATATGGAGGTCCTTTCTTTTTTTTACCATTAGATGACACATTAGCAGCAGTACAAGAGACCATACACCTGCCCTAAATGGATTACTGTGCTTCTAACTGATTACTAACATATCCCAGGACAGTGATTGTGTACGTATGCATAACCAGACAGGAGGCTGGTTTGATGCACACCCTCTGGGGACCAACCGGTCCAATGCCACATGGCTCAGGGGAGCTTGGCACTTTCAAACCCGTGCCTGTATGCGTATGGCCCCCCTTTGTGTTCCTTGTATATAATGGAAGATAATCATTTCAAAACAGGCATTATGTCACTCAATTAAAGGGTTGATTTTGTGCAGGATCAGCTCGATGTGCTTATACAGATAGCACAGTTGGGGTGTGAATGGAGACATTCTGGGTCCTATTACCTCTGTACCTTTTCAGAATCTGAGCCATGCAGCTAATCTATCACGCATCTCTCATATCATTTAACAGGAACTGGTCCGGTGAACTGACTCTCTATTGGAAGAACTCGCTCATCCATCGTGCACATCAACTCTAATGAGTAGACTTTCCATGTCTGAGGGTTTTATCTCCTGGATGTCGAAGGCGGTGTCTCACCTACAGCAGTGGGCTGGAACAGCAGGTTTCGGTTGCAGTATAATCCTGCAGGGTCATGTGTCTGTGGTGTTGATGCGCATGACAGAAACAATCGCGCCAGAGAAGAAGGACTGTTCTTCGTGCAGAGCTCTTGCCGCTATTGAACTGGACAGTTCACCTCAAGTTTGGCTTGGCATGCTAGAGAAGTAGTCAAAGACGGGTAAGACCCGCTGCATGTATTACCAACCTAAGACAGGGAACAAACCTATGCTGTTTGTTTAATCCCATGACGGGTAAGGAATTGCCCCTCTGCAGGGGCAACCTAAGACAGGCATTCTCTCTGCCATATTATAAAAGAAAGGGGGAGATGTGGAGAGCGGGCGTTGGCCAAAATGGTGCTTTGGACCCTGGCCAGGTCTTATCGCCTGATCGTCGCCTGACTGCCCAGCTCATTCCCCAGCCAATAAGAGAACGCCAAACCTGAGCCCTCATTAGCATGTCCGCTGACTTCCGCATATTGTGCATACCGCTTACAGACCAATGAGAGACTGCCACAGCACTCGCGCCCTTGCAGGAGGCGGGGTTGAGAGAGGGGATAGGAGTAGGGGACACTGGAAGGAGAAAGAGAGTTGATGTATGAGTTGCCTGAATAAACTGCATCTGGAAGAACAAGAGTGTGTCCTCTCCTTTTTCCTGCAGGCCGGGAACAGAGCAACGAGGAGAGCAACACTTTTTGTCCTTCTATAGAGTATTATGTGGCACTTTGCCTAGCTATAGCAACCATTTTGTTTTCTGTGTTTACCATAACCTTTATTCTTAATTGATGGACACATATATTATTATTATTATTAAAAATAAATCATGAAGCTGCAGACTTTGTAGACAAGGTAGGGCCAGGGAGAAGCCTCCATTGGTAAAATGCTTGCTATAAATTTGGTCTTATACTTTGGCTCTAATTTATCTATATGTCTTATCACAGAAGTACAGACTTATACAAGTGAAGAGCTCTAGTCCTGGTACATGTTAGTTATTGTTAATGTTTTACACATTATACATATGTATAGAAGTTATTATGGTCTGCCTTATAAAATATAGTTCATGAATAAATGGTGGACTAGCTCTACTACCAGGTCTCATTTAATTATGGGGATTGAATTATACTTGGAAGAATAAATTTATGCAGAGTTATATGATTTATGCAAATTTACATATTACCTATACAGATATGTACCGATACCACGTTTTGGGCAGGGAAGGTGCATTAAACATGTTCACCAGCTTATTTAAACCAACCTTCATTGTGAACTTCATGTGATTAAGAAGGTTTTCTAGATTAGGCTCATTCTAGTGGGAAGTCTTTCTTGATAACCCCCTCAAATATTCTGTTTATTGTTATTGTTTTAAAATACATTTAAGATACATTTTTGACCTAGGGTTGATTGACCCTCTGGATGCAGGATCCTAGATATGCAAAGCCAATATACCTATCTTTTAGAGAAAAAGAGAATTGAGAGATAGTTTGAATCAAATACTTTTGGTCCTGGTCAAAACAAATAGAATAAATGTCTTCTTGCAGTGCTGTCAAGAGACTTACTTTTTGGTAGATGGTTTCCTGTCCCTAATCAGAAGCAAAGTGGAGTCTACAGCTGGCCTATAAAAATATAAAGAAGTGGGACAATGGTTCTGTTCAACTGAGACCTTTACTGTGGTCCCTATGGGAACTCCCTAATTGATACCTGTTCGAATTAGTCTGGACCTGAGAAGGAAAAAATGCCAGTTATTTTGAAATAATGTGAAACTTTCCTTACTTTTATACACTCAATAGAACTTGTGCCACTACCTCGAGTTTTGTAATTCCCTCATGAACAAAATTGGCCCAAATAATTACCCAGTACTTGGAGCAACATAAATAAGTGTTCTGTGTGTTGTACATTTACAATAAATGCTTCCATGTATGGGGGAAAACAAAGAGAAAAAGGAAAACACATGCTATCAGTTACAAAAATCAAACCAATGCTCAGCTCGAACATTTAACAAAACAGTGAAGATGCTAAAGTTTCTGAAACTCTTTAATCAGTTTAACAACTCTGATTTCCACAACAATGCCTACCAGATACTTTTTCTTGTTTCCATGTTTTACAGTTTGCATTCAGATGACTGTGAGCCAAAGTATTAATTAATTACCCAATTAAACTGACTTCAGAAGTATTTGAGTTTCTAGATATTGGAAAGCATTAAAGACTTAAATGGGGACAGAAGTCTAGACTTGGCATGGTGACTCTTGATCTCATCTTTCAAAGGAAACTCACAGTAAGTGTGAAATTTTCAGAATGGAATATGAATCCCCAACGTATTTGACTACTCAAACATATATATATATATATATAATATATATATATTATTTTTTTTTTTTTATTTTTTATTTTTAATTTATTTTGTATGTGTAGGAATGTACTGTCTCATGAGGTTTGTGACCCACCGTTGTCATGCAATGCCTCAGAGGTCAGAAGAGGGTCTCGGATTCCACTGGAACTGGAGTTTATACGAGGTTCTCAGCTGCTATGTTGGTGCTAGGGATCGAACCCGGGTCCTCTGCAAGAGCAGTCAGCGCTCTTAACCGCTAGGCCATCTTTCCAGCCCCCAAACATATATATTTTTAAATGTACTCCCTTAGCAAGAAGAGACATATTGATTCTTTCTCCATATTTCTTGAAGATAATACATAGAAGAGACATAGAATATATAGGAAACATGAATTAATTTTCCATTGGGTAATTTTTGATACTACTTTCAATGGGCTATAAAAGTTCAATGTGAAAGAAAAAATGAATTATATTTAAAAAAATAATAAAAGGAGAAAGAATGACAAAAAACTAGAAAGGTGGACAAGTGAGTGAATGGCATGATCAGATACCAGGCTACTGTTGTGCGTCAATACAGAGAAATCCATTTGTATGTCTTTGTTAATTGATTGGCACTCTAAATTGCAAGCCTTACCTTTGCTCCCTGCCTGGGTAGTGTTGTCATATGACACACTTTCTTCTTCAGAAGACATAAAACAAGCATTTATTCCAGACAAATAGGGAACCTGTGACAAATCAAAGTAATGATACCTGTGAAGTCAATATGGTGAACCAATGTGCTTTTTGGAGTTACTCAGAGCAGTGGGTAAGGAGCAGGAAAAACTCAAATGCACTCACCAAAAGCCAACTCTAGCTCATGAGAGCTAGAACCATATAACTGACCTCAAGTCATACAAGTACCTTAGTAGGGCTTTTCTAGCCAGCTTGGCTGGTCTGAACATCTCCTTAGTGGGAATTAATTACTTAGCTTTGAGAAAGGCAGAGCCTTGTACATCTGCTCTTTTCAGTGAATACTTGAAGCTTCTGAGTTTTTTGCTTCCTGAGTGGTAATGAGCCACCCTTTAGATCTTACTGTCTTTTATATTTATTATTTTTATTTTATATGTATGAGTGTATTTCCTGCATGTATGTAAGTGCACCCATGTTGTATAATTCCCACAGAGGTCAGACCAGGGTGTCGATCCCCTGGAACTGGAGTTAGCCATCATGTGAGTGCTGGAAGCTGAACCCAAATCCTCTGCAAGAGCAGCTGGTGCTCGTAACTGCTGTGCCATCTCAGTCCCCAACACTTACAAAGTCTTAAGGAGCTTCCTTCCAGAATGTAATATATTAACTCACAGTAAATTTCTCTACAACAGGGGCTGGAGAGATGGCCTAGAGGTTGAGTGTCAACTGCTCTTGCAGAGGACCTGGGTTCGATCCCCAGCACCCACATGATGGCTGAGAACCGTCTTTAACTCCAGATCCAAGGGAATCTGATGCCCTCTTCTGACTTCCGTGGCATTGCATGACACAGGTGCACAGACCTACGTGCAGACAGTACATTCATACACATACAAAATAAATAAAATTAAAAAAATAGTTATTTAAAAAGTTTCTGTGAAACAAATTTACAAAAGAAGCTTTCCCCATAGTGAGTACACACAGTTGTCACAAGATGATACTCTCCTCCAAACAGGTAAGAATTTTCCTCTAGAGGAAAACTGCCTGCCTCAATCCTACTGCTTTTCTTGACTCTGAGCACAGTGTGTTTTCCACAGAAAGATATGTGCTAATGTGCAGGACAACTCTCTGAGTACATATTGAAGGTGGCTTTTCAGGCTTATGACCTCTCATTCACTTAGAAAATAGTTTGGGATTTTTTTCCATATGCTAGTACAAAGATAGGAGAAGCACCGTTGCTTCTGTAAGCATCATTTCACACAGAAGAATAATTATAGCTCTTATATTGAGTGTCAAAACAAATTTTCCAAAGGGTATGGAAGAAAAAAGGATCAATTATTTTGGGAAGGCGGGAAAAGGAAGTCATAGATCGTATTATTTTTGAGCTAGCTTTCAAAGGATAGAACAATGTATTTGACAGAAGGGAGGCAAAAGTCTCCCATGAAGCAGAGGGCAGTATTTTAAAATCTCTGTAAAATGAACCTGTTTAGGGAAATTGAAATAGCCTAAGTGAACAAAGTGATCATGAGATAAGGTACTGGGCTAACAGAGATCTTCATTTGAAGTTTATTCTATAGGTAAAAGGAGGATATCAAATCCTTTAGGAGGAAAGATGTTATGATGATTTAGTGGGCAGATCACAGATAAGAAGATTGTTAGGGTTGGAGAGATGGCTCAGTGGTTAAAAGGACTAGCTGTTCCGGAGGACCCAGGTTCAGTTCCCAACATGTTGGACAGCTTGCAGCTGCCGATAACTTCATCTCCAGAGATCCAGTGGCCTCTTCTAACCTCTGCGAGAACACATGCTCACGTGCACATACATAAACAGAACAACAAACATATACATAAGTAAAAATAAAAACTTTGCTTTTCAAAAAGCACATCAGATATATCTTCTGTGAGTCACAGAGAGTAGATATGTAGATATGTGGCTGAAACAAACAAGCTCAGTGAAACATTTAAGAGGCAGACCAGAGTTGGACTGTCATGACTGCCAGATGACAAGGGCAACTGAATAAAGTGATGTGTTGATGAAAGTAAGCAATGGTGAGAAATACAGGGAAGAGTTGACTTTTTGACGTGCATTAAGATTATGATTAAGGAGGTCCAAAAAGGACACTCCTTAAGAGTTAGGGAATAAACCACACAAAATTTTCCAAAGGTCCCTGAAACTTAACACATGCACAAAGGCTCTCCTTTATCAGGAATCCTGTGGAGTAAATGTGTGACTTGTCAAACTGTCCATAGGTCATGTAGAGAGCTCCAGATTTCAAGCCTTTAGGAGATGTTGCCCTGCTAGGAGAGGCTTTTCAGTCAGGCACCTTTCTGAGAGTCGTTCTCCTGTAAATAATCCCAATAAACTCTGGTTCACCAAGTTGGACTTTGGCTCTCTGTCTGGATTGTGTAGACTTTTGTTCAGCTCTTTGCATATGCTGCATACTATCATCCAATGCAAACAAACCCACTGGATAATCTGTGCAGTCTGACAAAGTAATGTCTTACATTTGTTTATACAATTCACCAATGTCTTGTAATCTATCTGGGTGTATGAGGTGTCTTAGCTTGCTATATAGACTGTGAAAACTGCCAACACTTTTTTTTTCAAACCAGAAAACCTCACCTATTACCAAGCTGGGTGCTGAGCACAGTATGAAATAAAATACAGTCACAATCTAAAACTCAGTGTGAACAGTGACACCATCAGAAAGACTGACACTTCTGAAGCAACTGGGTTCCACAATGTCCTCACAACAGAGTAAAGTTTTGTAAAATTTTCTTATTGCCAGTTACTAGCCTACTGAAAAGCTTGAAATTCAAGTACAGGGTATATTGAATACCTTTTGTTTTCATACCATTATGAAGTTAAAAATACAATTTGCACCATTATAAGTCAGGGTCGATCTACATAAGAATCATGGTTTTCATAGAAGCTCTGGTTGATTTGCTAGTGTTTGCAAGGTTTGGACAAGGATTTTAATACTGCAGACAATCATTTTCTTTTTTTTTCCTTTATGCTCTCCACTGTGGTTAGAAGAAGCAGCCCATCATTATATTGTCACCACCGTCATAAATTTCAATACAACCTCCCGAATCCTGACCTTGTGATAGAAGACCCTATGACTTAATAACTCTTTCACAATGGGATGAGAGACTAACAATGTTCAAATCATCTGACCTTAAACATCAGAGATGTTAAAATTCCCATTGTAGAAAACTTTGTAGACACTGATGTGACACTTGTTGAAATGGACATACAGGGAACTGAGTGGATATGTGAATGAATGTTGTAGAAAGAACTAAATTAAACACTGAAGGATTATAGGCATGGAAGTTTTGATAAGAAATTCATAGATATATTCTGGAGGAATGACTTCAGGAATCACACATTAACTAGCATTCAATCTGTTTTCCTAGTTGATATTCAAACAAACATTGGTATGCCTGTAGAGAATATATGGAAACATTTTCCTCTCTTACATAAAAAGACCTGAGCTTTCAAATGTTCTGGTGTCCAACCCAGGTGCTCCGCCTATTCCTCATCAATACTAAGTGATCATCAGAGACTCCCTTTTATACAACACATAATATAAAAAATGAACAGAATATGAGAAAGGGATATCAAGGGTAAAACATCCTTGTGTTAGATATCTCTAGAATCCTGATAGGAAGGGCAATTTTTAATGCTTTTTAAATACTGAGGCAGCACTGAGCTAGTATTTCTTAAAGTGTTCCAAGCAGAAGAGAATTCATGCTCTAAACTGATATTTTTCATGGTTTTCATGCCTCTTAGTAGTTACATGAACAAGGGAACTATTACGTTGTTATTATTGAGCCTTCATGCTTTACCACTCCACATAAGCACACATGGATTTCTTAAATGACAAACATATTGCTGCTCTTTGTCAGAACTCCATTTGCCATTCACACCAATAAAATCGCAGAGTGCCAGACCCAATAGGTCTAAATAATAACAGATGCCAAGTCAAATATATGAGATCCCTTTACCCCACCAGAAAGTTTAACTTATTCTCACTGGAAAAGACATTAATTTTTATACACTAAAAGAAGATGAAGTTATTGAGAGAGTAAATCTCAGAAATGAGGTCAAGGTCCATAAAGGGGTAACAGAGGGAGGTTTTAGGTATACCTCAGAGGCATACAGATTATCATTGGCTTTTAAATATTATGGTTTATGAAAAGGTTGTAGAAGTTCTCTCAGTCTTAACGTAGGACAGGGTGAAGTGCCTCCTTGGTTTTGTGGTTTCTGACATTTGACTCTTGAAACTCAAAAACGTTTGGATATGCTAACTCAAAAAAATTTGATATTTGTGAGTTTCTCTATCTATTTTAAAACTTAGAATTAATTTTGTTCATTCTACTTAATTTTCTCTATTCTCTTTGCTGCGATGCTTAGTTGGAAAAAAAATCTTACACAATAAATAATGATGAAACCAAAATTTAAGAAAAAATGAAGAAAGAACACACATATATAAATGGACATTTATAAAATCTCAGTCATGTCCCAGGAATAAATAGAAATAGAGATGTCAAAGGATGAAAACATAAATAGAAATATATATTCATAGCCAGGCTTGGTGGCACATGCCATTAATCCTAGCACTTGGGAGGCAGAGGTAGATCTCTGTGAGTTCAAGGCCAGCCTGGTTTACAGAGTGAATTCCAAGCCAACTGGGGCTACAGGGAGACCCTGTCTTGAAAAAACAAAAAAAGAGAAATAATATCCATATATACTATATATATATACTAAGTATCTGTGTGATGTAAATAGAAAGAATTTTTCAATGTTTTTACCATCTTCTGTAGATGTAGAAAGCAAGTGGCTTGGAAATAAGCCTTTTTGTTTTTGAATAGTGTGGTGGTTTGAATGAGTGTCCCCCATAGGCTGTAGGTATTCAGACATTTGTCTCAGTTGGTGGCAGCTGTTTTTGGAGGTCTTGGGGGGTGTGTAGCCATGGTGGAGGAAGTGTGTCACTGGGGCAGGCGTAGTGAGTTTTAACAAGCCTCGTGGTCTACCAGTTGCTTCTCTGGCTTCCTGTGCTCTTTGCGAGATGTGACCCTCGGTTGTGCTGCTCCAGTCTCCAGCCGCATGCCTCCTGCCACATGGACTCTAATTCCCTGGAACCGTCAATCGTAAGCTCAAATAAACTCTTCCTTTTATAAGTTCCTTGGTATGGTGTTTATCACAGGCAACAGAAAAGTGACTAATACATTAATTTGGTACCAGAGAGTGGGTGTTGGCTGTGAAGAACCTGACCATGTGGATGTTTGGAGAAATGTGGAGAGCTTTGGAACTTGGGCTAGAAAGGCTGTTGACTACTGTAAGCAGAGCTTAAACGGGCCATTCTAGTGGAGCCTGGAAGAAAGCATGGCTGCAAAAGATGTGGTTCCAGGGGAAAATAACAGAATTAGGCAGCAACTGGGAATGTCTTGATAAGGGTCTGGCTGGAGTTTGCCCACAGCCCAAATGCTTGCCTGATGCTAAGTTGAAAAGCAATGGACTGATGTCTTTGGTGGAGGATATTTCAAGACAGCCTAATGTAGAAATGGTGGTGTGGCTTTTAATGGTGAATATTGTACAGATCTACAGTGAAGAAGAGCAGATGGGGCAGAAAGAAATGCATAATGTACAGTTTGGATCTGATAACTGCACTAGGAAGATTAAAGGTGGGGCCAAGGCTTGTGAAGGAGAGTTTCCTTTTGATAAGGAGATTAAAGTGATTAAGGAAGGGCCTGGAGATTTACAAGCAAACAAAAGAATCAGTACCATCAGGGCAAGACCACACCCAGCTAATCCTCCAGCAAGTCCAGGGCAGAGAAAAATTGCAAATGTGGTTAAAGTATGAGAGATTCCATCCAGAACTTGCAGCCAGATTTGGCAATTTCATTCACGTGGTGCTGGCTTTAGAGACATGAAGTTTGCAAGAGTGAAGGGGTCATCAGTTCTTCCTCCACAGTTTCAGAGAGCTGCCAAGGTCAGGCAGAGTGCAGCAGGGTTGTCCCTGAATAAAGAAGTCCCTGAGAGGTCATTGCGTGAAGCTGTGAATGTGAAGCCTGGTTGGCAGCGGAGACCCCAAGAAGACTTTCGAGATGCCAGACCTGTGAGATATTTGCCAAAGAGAGCTGCATACAGGGAGTGGTACCAGCCTAAGAAAGAGCTGTATGTTGCAAGCAAAGATGGAAGAGCTGAGCCATCTAAGCCCTTTGGAAATCAAGTCCTAGAAGTTGCATGTGGAGCTACTGGACTTGGTGTTTGCCCTGCTGGTTTGCGGTCTTCTTTTGGTCCAGTATTTCCTTACTATGCCTCTATTCCTCCCTTTTTGGGATGGTAATGTGTATTCGGTTCCAGTGTATGTTGGGAGTTTGTAATTTGCCTTTTGATTTTACAGGAGCTTACAGTTTGGGAGATTGGCCTGAGTCTCAGAGGAGACTTTGGACTGTGGACTTTTGAATGGCATTGAGACTGGTAAAGACTGTGGGGACTTTTAAGGTTGGACTAAATGCATTTTGCATTTTATATGGTCAGGAGCCTATGGGTGCCAGGGAGTGGAATGTGGTGGTTTGAATGAGTGTCCCTCATAGGCTCTAGGTTTTCAGACATTTGTCTCCAGTTGGTGGCGCTGTTTTTGGAGGCCTTGTGGGGTGTGGCTGTCCTGGAGGAAGTGTGTCACTGGGGGCAGGCTTAGTGAGTTTTAACAAGCCTCATGGTCTACAGTTGCTCTCTCTTGGTTTCTTGTGCTCTTTGTGAGATGTGACCCTCGGTTTGCTGCTCTAGTCTCCAGCCGCCATGCCTCCTGCCACAATGGACTCTAATTCCCTGAAACTGTCAATTGTAAGCTCAAATAAACTCTTCCTTTTATAAGTTCCTTGGCCATGGTGTTTTATCACAGCAACAGAAAAGTGACTAATACAAATAGCCACCAGAATTGCTGAATAGTCATTCAAATACAGAACAAATATTTTAGTCACTGTTTAGGGTGAGGCCTTTACATAAGACATGGATGCCAAATATGAATCATTCAATCCAGAATGATGAATATTATTTTCATAAATATAAATAATTTCTCTGTTATGAAAGATGAACTCCTATGTGGGGAGAAAGTTTGATTCTCTTTATGAGTGTTAGAAACTAGGGTTTTCATCTCTTCTATGAAGGTCACTGACAGCAAAGCAGAGGCTTCAGTATGAAACTTAGGTCCTGTGAACTCTGTTAGTAGCTCTGGCTAATCCAGAAAGAGGGAGAACATTATTGCCCAAGTCATAAGAAAATGAACAGTGTGCAAGGAGGCTCAGAGAAACTAATGGTTAAAGGAACGGCAGTGCCTCATAAGAAAACCTTTATTGAGTCAAGAAGAGAACAGATGGATGGAACTTATAAATGGAAGAGTTTATTTGGCCCATCAGTTTGCTCAATGTTGAAATCAGGCTATGTCTTAAGCTATTTCATAGTATGTAAAATGTGATTTTCAGGCCATGCTTTGACTTCAGAGGCTTCATTTCTCCAACATATTTTGAGTCCATTTTGAAGATGGAGAATAACCATGCCCATGGGGGGACTCACAAACATCACCATTTTCCTGGCATCACCTATGCAACCAGATTTATAAGTAACTTATTCCTAGGAGCGGAAAGGGTTCTGCTCTATAAATTGTTCAGGATTAATTAAGGCTGTAGGGATACATTGATAAGTGCTGAATCTTCACTTTAAACTGAATCTCCATTGGCCTAACTCCAGTTTTTTCCCTGTGGCTAGTTTGGGCTGATTATCATATCAAAGACCTCTATTTACATTTCCATGAACCTTCTTCTTAAGTCTCTTGAGCTCTCCATTTATTCTGTAAACCATACATATGTGTGGATATATTTATATTTACTGTGTGATGTGTAGTATGAGTTAATATTAGTACTATTTTGAGAGAGTATTGACTCATCAGGTAGAAGTTTCACCCTCCCATGAAGTTGTAACATATTGATCCCACAACATTTACAATCCGTTGGAACAAGTAGATAGCAGTAGATCAAATCTCAAAATCCAAAAAGGACACCTAACTCTTTAGTAGTTAATAATATTATGAGGCAACCAATTTTTTAAATATTTATTTTATTTTAATTTGTTATTTTTTTGTGTGAGTGTTATTGCCTGTATGTATCTAAGTAATGCAATACCTGAGGGGATTAGAAGAGGGCATCAGATCCCCTGTAACCAGAGTTACAGCCTGTCGTGTGTGCTAGACCATCTCTCCAGCCCTGAAACAACTGATTTTTGAGGTTCCTGCATATCCGATCACAAAGCTGCCTGTCCTCCTTCCCTGCACCCTTCACTCTTTTCTAGTAATCAGGCCAGGTCGCTCTCCATCCTCTTCCTTTGTATAAAGAACTGACACAGGTCTCAGAAGGTAAACAAGCTCAAGTCATTTCTGACAACTGCAAGATAAGTTTATGGTAGTCCTACTGAGTATCTGCCTCACTGTCCCTTGGCTTGTACACTAAATCCTGTGGAGTGGAACTTCCCAGCACATCATGGAAAATTTAAGTGTCATAAACTCCCAATTGAGCACCTCTCTGGACCTGAACACCTGCTTTCCCCACTTTAGGATCCCATCTGGTATTAATGCTCTTCCACCAAACCTGCTGCTCTGGTCTTTCTTTACCTAGTGAGATCATTATCAATTGAACCTCTAAGTAGAGAATGGCCTGGCTTTGTGGAAGTGACCAAGGGTTGTGAGCATAGAAAACTGATATTTGTTAGACTATCCACTAAAAGTAAATGATTGATTCTAGTGTGAGTACACGAAATGTTATAGGGAGCTATAATGAAGACTATATAGAGAAACAGAGATATAGACACAAGAATTAAGACCTCAAGGAAGGGTTTTCTACTTCTTGAGATATGTAGTTTTATGTAGGAAATTTTTAGTAAAAAATTAATCTCAATTGTAAAACAGTAGAATGAGCCTACCACCTGACCCAGTCATACCACTCCTGAATATATACCCACAAGACTCATCCTATTGCAGAGATACATGATATCTATGTTTATTGCAGTTGTCTTCACAATAGTGAAGAGTGGAAGCAACCCAATGTTGCTCCACATGATATGAGTGGATAAAGAAAATGAAATCTACAGAATGAGTTCTACACCAGTAGTAAGATAGAGATTGGAGCATCGGAGATCTCCCGAGACCAGATCAGGCAACGCGAAGGTAGGTAGACAGCACGTGAGTGCTTCAGCAAGGCTGAGATTGTTGATTGATTTCATCTAGTTAACCATTATTCCTGGTTGTCTTTCTTAGGCGCGTTGGTAGTATAGTTTGTCGATTGGCTGTCGGGGGGCGAAAGAGATTTATTACTCTCCAGCTGTATTAGAAGGTAGCGGTTGTGTGGAGTCCTTGGTCATGAGAGTCTCCGGAGACCACTCAGCACCGGGCCTAAAGAGCATGAGCCTCACATATCCAACCCGCCCCGCAACATGGAGTATGAAGGCATCTGAAGAGGCTTGCTGGCATCTTAAGACACACTGGAGTATGGGCAGGAGAAGCATATGCCGAGGACGATGAATGGACAGCATGGGAAAGGCCAGGAATTCCACCAGCTCTACAAATTGTGGGGATTCTACAGTGGATCCCCTGGGATGGCCCAGGAAACAGATTTCAGAAACACAATTGGGAACTATTTAAAGAACTACAAGATTATGAACAACAGCAAACAAAGAACTAATAAAAGAGACATGAAGACTCAAGAAGGATCTGAGAGAAGAGAATGACAAACTCCGGGAAGGAAGTTAAAACAACTGAAAAGTTCCCATGCGAAAAAAGATAAGGAAACCATAAACCAACTGAAACAAAAGGTACAGGAAGAAGTTCAGTAACCTCCCAAAAAGAGTAGAAATACTAAAGAAAATCAAAGAGGAAATGAGAAAAGGAAATCACAACACTCCATCCAATTAAGAGAAAGGATTGAAAAAAGCCTCAAGAAGCAGGAATGGAGAGAAGCAGAACAAAGAATATGCAGACCTGGAAGATTAACCAGACACCATACGAAAACCTTCATAGGAAAGTTAATGGAAAAATTTAAAGAAAATCACAACAAAAGGGAAGCATACCAGTAGCTGTTGGACGACTAATGAAAAGATTCAAACCTCCACATCCATAAGGTAAGAGGAAGGAGAGAATCCAAGAGAATGGTACTGATCAGATCGTTCAGACGAATAATAGATGAAAACTTTCGCAAACTAAAAAAGACAAACAATAACAAATAAAAAGCCACATACGAGAATTCCAAACAGACAAGGCAAGAAAAAGAAATTTCTCCGACAATGACATCATAGTTACAGACAACGCCTCCGATACCCAACATAAAATGTAAACAGCAAGAACTGAAGCACAATGAGAAAACCCTAAGAAAAAAAAAAAAAAAAAAGCTATCAGACATTACAACTGACTTCTCAATTGTCAAACTATGAAAGCAAGCAAGATGTGGAGCAAAGCATTCCCAGTGTTAAAGGACAATAGATGCAACCCAGTTACTATACCCAGCAAAAATGTCCAATTAATAATTGAGAGGAGAAGGAAAAACTTCCATGACAATAAACAAGTTGAAAGAATACATGTCCAGAAGACCAACCCTTCAGAGAATACTCGAAGCAATTCAAAGAACAGAAGAAAGAGCAACCATCCCAGCACCTAGAAAGAGAATCAATAACTATAGCTGCGAAGTACAAAACCTAAAACCCAAACCGCAAGATGGATAATAAAGCAAAAGGAAGCAACACAAACCTATCTCTCATTAAGTATTAAACTCATTAAATATTAAGGACTAAAATTCCCCAACAAACAGAATAGATGGGAGATTGGATTAGGAAACAGAATCCATCCAGTATGCTGTCTACAAGAAACACATCTTACCTATCAAAGAACAGCACCACTTAAAACTGAGTGAAGGATGGAAAAAAATATTCCAAGCAAATGGACCAAAAAGAAAGCAGGTGTTGTATTTTAATATCAGACAAAATAGACTTCAAAGTAATGAAGGATCAGAATGAGAAAAGAAGGCCATTACGATTTTTATCGAAAGGAAACAATTTGCAGCCAGAACGTTTTCACAATACATGAATATACTATGCCCCAAACGTCTGGGTGCACCAAACTCTTATTAAAGAGCAGATTCTCCCGGACCACAAGTCTGCACACTAACCCCAGTACACCTCATTAGTAGGGATTTCAAACCACACTGGGGGTTTTGGGGGATGGGTCAAAGGACAAGAATAACGAGGACATCTGACTGAATGATATGATACACGCAAATGGACCTCATAGACCTCTTACTTGATTATTCCACTCTAATATCTAGAGGAATACACTGTTCTACAGTTCAGCACCCCATGGAATCATCCTCCAAATCGCACCAATTACTGCTGGCACAAGAGGAAAACCTACCACAAATACAAAAAGATTGACAATAATTTCAGTTCATCTATATCAGAACCACAGTGCAAAAAGCTCAACCACCAACACTAAGGAGTAAGCCCTACTGCCTAGCAAGAACACATGGAATACGTAAACTAATACACTCTTGAAGAATTAATGGGTCAAGGAAAGATATTAAAGAAAAGAAATAAAAGCACTTTGTCTGGAACTAAACAATGACTAATATACAGCCAACAACAAAACTTTATGGGCAAACCTTAAAAGCAGTCCTCAGAGGGAATTTATATTCCCTGAGTGCCTACATTAGAAAAACAGACAAGGAGCACAAGTGAATGATTCGTAACACTACGCCTAAAAGAAGCTTGAGACGGCAACAAACGATGAACCATCTAAACCCGACCAGACACGGACAAAAATCACAAAATCGAGCAAAATCACATGAAATAGACCAAACAAAGAAAACATACAAAAAAACTCAGATGAATCTGAGAAAGGTTGGTTACCTTGAAATGAATAGCAACAGAGTTCGACAGACCATCTTAAACCAGTTAGACCAAAGACAAAGAGGAACTAGACTCCAAATCAATACAATCTGTACAATTGATGAAAAGTAACTATCACAACAGACAAGGGAAAAGGATCCAGCAACATCATATGAGAATATTTCCAAAGACTCAACGCATCTGGCTAAAAAACCTCAGAGAATGATGACATGATGATTGAAATCCTGGGGAAATCAACAAAGATAAGCCAAGAAGATGATCGCGAGCTTAGAACCAGCAGCTTAAATAGAACATTAATATATGTAAGATAAATTGAAGCTAGCTAAGTATAGAACCTCCCAACTAAAAAATCCCAAGCCCAGACAGATTTTGCCGCCAGAAGAATTCTATAAAACTTTCAAAAAGCAGCCTACAGACCATTATTTCTGAAACTTTTTAGAACGATATAATCAGAGGGAATTCTCCCAATTCTGTCTAAATTTAAGCCAGCATTCACTTCTACACAAAACCAGGCAAACGATTAAACAAAAAGGAGAATTATAGAGCTCGTCTCCTAGATGAAACACAGACTGCCAAAATTGTATAAAGATCTGGCAACAGCATACACCTAAGTCCAAGAAAAAGGTTATTCATCTGTAACCAAGTTGGATTCATACCAGAGATGCAGGATGGTGTCAACATATGAAAATCAATAACAGACCTCATCGAACAGCTAAATGGATCAAACAGCAAAAACGCACACCCTCATGTCAATTGAGCTGAAAAAAAAAAACCTTGATAAAATCCAGATCCTTCTATGCTGAAAGTCCATAAGAAGGACATGTGGATTGGTAGAGAGCATTTCCTCAAGTTAATCAAACTAGCTATACAAGAAACCCCACGTAGCCAATAGTCATGCCTAGAATGGGGAAATTTTAGAAGAATTTCCCCTTTAAAGGTTAGGAACTCGGCCAAGGCTTGCCCCCCTACCGTCCCTATCCGCTACCGCTTTTTCACCATTTCAATTAGTGGCTTAACCACTGCAAGCAATCATAAGGCAAGAACAATTAAATTAAGAGGGAAGTATCAATTGGGAAAAGAAGAAGTCAAGTCATCCCTATGTTGTTGGATGACATATGATTGCTTTACTTAAAGGGATGCTAAACACCACACAGAAACTCCTGGAAAGGATTAAGCAGCTTCAAGCAAAGTGGCAGGATAACAAATTAACCTTAAAAAAAAATCAGATGGCCTTGTCTTTACACCCAAGAACAAAGCACTGGAGAATGAATCAAGATGAGAAGAGACAAGACAGGACCCGGATCAAAGTTTCCAGCGAAGGCGCTTCCCACACAATCCACTCAGAAAACAATGGAAATACCTAGGAACAAATCTTGCCCAAAGACACCAAGCTATCTCTTACAACGAACAAATTTTTAAACCTTTAAAGAAAGAAAATTGAGAAGAAGAACCATCAGGAAGATGGAAAAACCGTCCCATGCTCACATGATCGTTGAAAGAATTAATATTGTACAAAGATGGACCATCTACTGACCAAAACTCTTTTAGCAGATTTAACGCATGTCCAATCAAAGCTCTCCAAAGATGTTTCTCCAGTGTTGGAAACAAAAGTCCTTAAATTCATTTGGAAAACAAAAGACAACCCCGCAATAGCCAAAACAATCCATAGACACAAATGAGCTAGCAACAGGGGGACTCGCTATACCAGACTCAAAACGTAACTACAGGCCTGCTAAGTTTCCATAAAAAAAAAACGCCTTGGTACATGGACAGAAAAAACAGACCTGTTGACCCAGGAAACAAATGCCGAAGATACCAAATTCTCGAGAACATATGAACAAATTGTCACACCATCGTACATATATTTGTACCAAGGGGGCAAGAAGCCACAGGAGGAGAAAAGACCCGAGCTCTCAGCAATGGCATGTGGAAACTGGATCACCATTGTTTAGGAAGATATGAAATTAACCCTTACCTCGTATCCTGTACACAAGTCAGACTCCAATCAAGTGACACAAGAGCCTCAACGTGACAACCCACAATACTCATGAAGGTGAATAGAAGAAAAAGTTGGCCAGCAGACTTACAGATATAACCATAGGAAAAGACTTCCCAAATGCACCAGCAGCCTCGCGCAAGAATTAAGGGTCGACAATGACAAATGGGAACTTCCTTAAACTCAAAAGCTTCTGTATACACAAGAAACATCAAGCGACAGTGAAGAGAAAATCCCACCAGGATTCGGAGGAAAACTCTTCACCACAGGAAACATCTGACATCAAGATTGATTTCAGAAATATATAAACTACTCAAAAACAAAGAAAAAGAAACAAATGACCACTGTCGAATGAGGAGAACAAGCAGCTGAACATAGAGACTTCACAACCGTGAAAGGAATTATGAGATGGCTGAGAGACAACCTTAAGATGTGATTCAAAATCACTTATCATGTAAGGACCAATGGACACAATCTAAAACCTACTATTAAGATATCATCTTACTCCCAATTAAGACTGGCTAGGAAAGGTCAAGAAAACATAAGTGATACCAAGGTGCGGGCAGAGTTTGGGGAAAGGAGCCACTCATACCCTGTGAGTGGGAATGTAAACTCTGCTAGACCCAACGGAAAGTAATTGTCGGCAGAACCTGTTGGTACAGACTTGGAATGAACTATGCTCACGCGCGAACCCATGCATACCACTCCCTGGATCATGTCCCTCAAAGTCTCACCCACTGCAGAGATACGATATCACAGCCCAATTGTCTTATTACCAGCTCTCTGCTCTCTTCTTTTTTTTTTTTTTTTTTTTTTTGGTTGGTCGTTTTTGAGACAGGGTCTCGCCTGTAAGTCCACGCTGTCCTGGAACCTAACTCTGGTAGACCAGGCTTGGCCTTTAACTCACAAAGGATCCGCCTGCCCTGCCTCCAGTGCTGAGGGATTAAGGCATTGCGCCACCGATGCTGGCTTATTTCAGACTACTCCCAACAACTAGCTCACCACGAACAACATAGACGAGAACAACACAGACGAAGAGCTGGACACCACAAGCCCAAACGAAACCATAGACCCCCGATCCACACCTCGATCGGTCGTGCGGATAAGAGACCAAAGATGTTTACATGACTACCCGAGCAGACTGGCAAGTTCTATGAAGCAGTTAAAGCACAAGAGACGACATCAATAGAACTTTGACCAGCCGACAAAAGGCTAAGAAGCTAACGGTGGCACCATTCATGCTGAGATGTAGATGTCACAGCACAGCTCTACCAAGCGAAAACAAAAGAGAATGGCTATCTCCCGCAGATCTACGTACGAATGCTTAGTAGCCAAATTATCCTAGTATGTAAGTTATGATTTCTTCGTGGTATAAGGCCCCTGAGTCTGATTATGTCCGAAAGCAGTTGGGCGCAAAGTTCGTATGCCAATGATTGGAAGTCCCAGACACAGACGACAACAGAAAGAGACTCGATACATCGCTAAGAATGCTCGACTTAGCGAATCATCAGTGCAAACTTCACTGTCCTCAAGAAGACAGTGCAAGCTTCCTCCGATGGTATATAGTATTGAGCAGATTTGAGCTGAGCAAACGACTGCATGGAAAAGGCTCAAACTGCTTTGGCAGAAGAGGCGATGATCTTGGTGGGGTGCGAGACAGTGGGAGGAGTGACGACAGAGGTCTAGATTTGTGTAAAAAATAAAGAATACGAATTTATGGGGAAAAAAAATGAAAGAGTGAACATTGCATGGAGACTTTGGCACGTAAAGGTGCAGTGAACTAGGAATGCGAGTATCGGCCGTAAGTCGTGGAGTTTATGCGGAGTCCGGTAGAAAAACAAAAAGGAAGATGGTAGTCCCTTCATTTGTGGAATGGCTAGCAGCCAGTATCCTTTACTTGCAAGGCAACAGACCAAGAACATAGATAGCATCACATGTATTTCATAATTTTTAGTATTGATGATATCCCATGGGGGCTCTACAATTAAAAACTGCCGAACTTCCTTATCGGGCCTTAGAGACATTTAACCTCCCAGCGTTATGTCTTGCTGAAGGACATCTGGTGAATATCGTGTAGGGTTTCTATGGAAAGGCCAAGGGAGCGTATGGCAAATAGCACACATGTATGAGCATAAAAATATATATGTGCTCAGGAGAGGTGAGCAGTGGCCAGGGGCCTTTTGGGACGCCTGCGAGCCCTAGCTGCAGCCCGTTTCAACCCACCGAAAGCTGAAATCCAGCAGCCCTGGCCTAGCGGCTGCTGAGTGATTGCCGTCGTGTGGGCAGGAGTGCTGCCCAAAGACGTCAGCAGAGAGGAAAGAGCGAGGCGGAAACTAGTGTACAAAGGTCGTAAGGGAGAAACCATACCCCAGGCGCTCCTGGCCGGTGCTCATAGCTTGAGGTCGCCGGTCTTGTCGGGCGGGAATAGACGCTAGTCAGGTCACGTAGGTGGTGCGCAGGAGAAGAGACGGAGGAGAACGTTCCGAAGATCGTCCGGATTCTTCGCGGCGACTAAGCTAGGTTATTCACAGCTCCGAACCAAGAGGAACTGGCGAGGAGGAAGAGTGTACGTAGCGACTCCAGTGGGTTGAACCGAAGCCTGGTTATTACCGTCAGTCCAAATCTTCAGAGAAAACCGTCAGTACAGTGTAAACGGGAGGAGTGGAGGCGGGTAGACCTGTCCAGAATATAGGGAGAACCGAGAGAAGTGAAAAGCCTGAAACGTCGAGACCGAGGGAGCCGCGTCCAAGAAGAAGGGAGAATGCAGAAGAAAGCACTGGACAGGGATAGAAAAAGAGAAATTCGATGCCTCCAGAATGCGAATCGAAGGAAAAGTGGGGATTACAGTTTGCAGAATTGCAAACGAGGTATAAGTTAAGGCCCACATGGCGCAGAGAAACGATAGGCAAGCAGACAAATAAAAGGGAGAGAGAATCGAGCAGAGATAAATCGCACACCAAGAGCGGTCTACCAGTTTCTGACAGAAAGGAGATTGGCTAAGATCGAGACGAGCGAGCTGACAGGGAAAAAAATGAGAGCATTTCCCTCAAGAATACAACCCAGAGACACAGCATATTTGGAAAGAAGACATCATCTGTAGACTATACTTCAAGATAAATCAACGGTATTATCTAAAGAGCAAATAAAGACAGGAAAGTCAAGAAACTATAAGCGAAGAACTAAAGGGAGGAGAATGGACAACACTCAGAAGGATACTAGAGTGGTAGAAAAGAATAGAACAAGGAGAGGACACTATGAGGGAGGAATGATAAACTGCCAGAGGAATGGAAACACTCGTTGAAGGTATCCAAACTGAAATGAAAAAGGAAACAAATCAGAGAAGCANTCCTTCCTCTATCCCTATGATTTGGAGGTTCGATCTTTCATATGTCCCACATTTCCTGGTTGTTCCAGTCTTATGTATTTTTAAATTTTTCATAGTCTTACTTGAGTTTTTAGTTGTTTGCATTATCTTCCAGGTCTGATATTCTTTTTTCTGCTTCCTCCAATCTACTTCTGAGACTTTTTCCCATTCTTGCCTCTTGACTGGATGAGTGTTCAATTTCTTTTTTATTTCGTCTTGTGTTTTCTTTACTATATCCACTGTCCTTTTGGAGGTTCTCAATATTTTCTTGTAGCTCTTTTGCTTCGCTGGTTTATTTCCTTTTCATTTCATCGTGGGGTCTTTCAGTGTTTCCATTTCCTTCTGGAGTTTGTCATTTCTCCTTCTATTTTATTTCCAAAGTTTGTCATTTTCTCTTTTAAGTTCTTGCTGCATATTTCATTCTTTCCCTCTACATCTTTTCTGAGTGTTTTTTCTCTCCCCTTAGTTCCAGATTTCTTTGAATATATATGGGATGTTCTTCTATGATCTGTGTCATCCAGGGAGGTCTCATTGTAGGAATCCTCTATAGGGTTGGTAGATTTTGTTGTGGAATTATTCTGCACTTTTCCCATATTGGTCTTTCTTTGTGCTCTTGGCATGTGGGTTTCCTTTTGCCTGTATTCCGAATGCCTCTTCATCGTGTTGAAGGATCACTTTCTCTGATTCCTTCTCTTTATTTTATGGGGTGTGGGCTTGTCTAGATTTCAGACTTTCAATTTCAGTTATTATTGAGAGGTATAGCTCACTCTCCCCTTTCTATTCTGCAAAAACAGACGAGGCATGGTCCCTGCAGCTCAGCTGATTCTGCACTTTTTTCGGTTTTTTGTTGTTGGTTTGTTGTTTTTGTTAAATGTAGGCAGCACCTGGGCTCTAAATTCCATTCTTAGGACTGCCTTTAAATATCCCATAGGTTTTGTTGTGTTGTTTGTCATTTTTGTTTAGGCGGGATGCTTTGTTTTCTTCTTATTCTTCCGTGACTGTTCTTAATCAGGAGGGCTGTGTTTGATCAGTCTCCAATTTGTTCTTGTAGGTGGCAGGGCTTATCCTGAGGTTGATATTGGCTTTATTGCACTTTGGTCTAAAAAATGCATGAAATTATTTCATCCTTTGTGAGTATTTTGTTGAATTTTATGCTTGTCTCGGTATGTGGTCAATTTGGAGAATTTCCATGTGGTGGTGAGTAGAAAGTATATTCCTGGTATTTGGGTGGAATATCAGGTAGATGTCTATGAGGGCCCATTTGGGTGTATTGTATTGTTCAGTTCAGATCTGTCTCTGTTTTTATTAATTGTCCCAGTTACGTAGCCAAAGGGGCCAGGAGAGTATTGAATTCTCCCACTGTTAGTGTGTTGGTATTAGTCTGTGCCTTAAGGTCTGGCAAAGATTGTGTATTTATAAGTTGAGTAAAACAGTTTGTGTATATATTTGTGATTGTGAATCTTCATGGTTAAATGTTCCTTTTGATAGGATAGGTAATGGCCCTGTTTGTCTCTTCTGATAGTTTTACTTTGAAGGTCTATTTTTGTCTGATATAGAATGGCAGCTCCTGCTTAGTTTTAGGTTCCATTTGCCTTGGAATATTTTTTCAGCCTTTCACTTTAAGTTGTCCTATCTGAGGGGAGATGTTGTTCCTGGAGAACAGCATACAGATGGATTCTGTTTTTTAATCCCTCTCCCAGTCTATGTCTTTTGATTGGGGAAAGTTAGCCTATACACACACACACTATGGGTTATTATTGAGAGATTGTGTGTTGTGTCCTTTCAAACTATTTCTTTCTCCTTCAGCTATGATCGACATTTTTGCTGCGTATAGTGATCTGGGTTGGCGTCTATAGTTAATACTGGGAATACTTTGATCCACGTTTATTCTGGCTTCCACAGTTTGCATTGAAAAGTCTGCTATAATTCTGATGAATTTTTTCTCTTATATAGAATTTGTTGGTTTTCTCCTGTGGCTTTTCAGTATTTTGTCTTTTTTGGGCATCGAGTGTTTTTAATTATGATGTGGGCTTGGGGAGGTTATTTTCTGATCTTGTCTATTTTGGTGTTCCTTGTGCTTCTTGTATTTGTATGGTTGTCCTTTTTTTTCCAGTTTGAGGAAAGTTTCTTCCCATTATTCTATTCATGATTTGATCAATACTGTTGTCATGGGTTCTTCCTCCTTCCTCTTCCTTTTTTTTTTTTTTTTTTTTTTTCTTCTATTTTTTTTTTTAGACTTTGTTTTTTTTTTTTTTTTATAACTGTCTTTTTTATTGCTGTAAAAAAATGCCTGAAGCCAAGTAACTTATAAAGACCTAGAGACCCTTTTTGGCTCATGATTCTACTGGCACCATTTATTTGCTTAACACAGGAAAAACTTTAAAAAAATCTACAGGGGAAAGTCCCATTAAGGGGAAGTCATATTTTTACACAGTCCATGTCTCACTGCTGTATTGCTAGTAAACGCACACTCCCTATCTGAGCATGTGCAGCCTGAAGTGGGAGCCCATGCTTTACAGCAATACTGTTGCTTCCATTGTCTCTATTCCGGTCTCCACTGCCAACAGCCGATATCAAAATGACCAAATAATATTGTTGCCTAGCTTAGTAGAACAGAAAAGAGAAAGTGGAATTCCCAGTATCTCAATGTGCTTTATCATCCAAAGCAATTTTCTTTTAAGAGGAACCAAAATAGTTTCTAGGCTTGAACACAAAATGGTCTATTTTAGAGTTGTTTTATATTACATTTAGGACTGTACAAGTTAATTTGTAGTTCTGAACTATGGTGCCAATTTTAAAGGAACTACTAGTTAATTTTCCCATGAAAACAGAATCTATTATACTAGGAGATGGATGTGACCTATAAATAACCAAATAATTCCGTATTTCAGTTGTAAAAGAAATTCTTAAAAGATTTCTAAAAATAACTAAGTAAAACTTTGGAATTAGGCATTAAACACTACTGAATATTGAATTTGCACAAATGCTGCATTAGCAGTCAGGACTTTGCATCTGTCACTTATTTACACATGCCATCACTGTCTTGGCAGGGACAAATGCCACATACGCATAGAAGATTTTGTGTATTTTTAGTTAGAAATCCTATATCTACCCATTAGGAACTATGATGTAGTAAAGGAAAAACAGAAAATACTGTTGGTGATTATGGTTGTCCACTGTCCTCCTTACACAGTCCTTACTACACTCTAAAACAGTGCCCAGTTAAGCAGGAGGGGAAAGAGGCTATCACCCATTTTTCACAGCGCTCTTCTCAACAAATGTGAACTCTGCATTTTCATAGAGCTTCTTACTCTAGACTTTGGGGTCTTTCCTTGAATGTTAACAGTCATCTTTGGTGTTCTCACCCCCACTGCTAAGGCTCATCCCATGAGCAGACTTGGTGACAGCCTAGGCTTTTGCTGAGAGCTATGTCTGAGCACTTAAATGATGTTGAGGGAATGTCTGCTTATTTTAGTTTGTTTGGACTTCACATTGTGCACTGATAAAGTTCCGTTTGCTGTAGTTTTCCTTGCTAATGCTGTGTGACATCACTCTGCTCAATTAGCCAAAAGAAACTGGTGAGTAAAAGGATTAAATGGTCCTTTCAAATTTGACTCTGTTCTAACAAGCTTTGTTTGTGGCTGACTCGACAACTAGTCTGACTGAAATCAGTGTAGAGGGCAGTAAAGGTTAACAGCCCAGAGAGCTGTGCCACACCCACGGGTCATTCTGCCACTTCCTTTTAGGGTTTGCTCAGATGCCACTGAGTCAGTGGTACCTTTTTGGTCACTGAACATAAAGCAGCAGGCTCCCTTCGCTGCAACCTCTGGCGCACACTGGCTGCTAACTTTCTTTTTTTTTTTTTTAATTGATGCTTTGTGCATTTCACACATCATTTCCAATCGTTCAGGCATAGCTCCCCGTCCCTTCCCCCCCCCACCCCCACCCCAACCGAGATCATGCATTTCTGCATGACTGTCCTGTATATCTCTCTCGTTTTTTTTTTCCATTTTTTTAGCTATAGTGATAATCCATGAGACAATCATCCTTCATGTAAAACAATTGCAAGGCTGTTTGCTGGCCCAAACACCCACAGCCCCACCTTCCAGCGTGGTGTGAGGGGTTGTATGTTCTATCAGGTTAATCAAATGAGGATCCAGACTACAATTGCTGTAGTTTCACCCATTCCCCCAATCGCAGCCCTTACATTCGACCACGCCCCCGCTTCCGCAGATTATTCCCTAAGCTTAGAAAAGGGCACAGGTGTGAGAAGAAGAAAAAACAGTCCACTCTCTCGGGAGCTGTTGCCTTGGACTCCAGTCAACTCTGGCTGTTTCTTTCATGGCCTGCAGTCCTGTCCAGGAATAACCACTCGATCCTACTAATGAAGCACAAGCCAATTAGATTTATAGGGACTTAAGCAGCATTATAGTTATGGTAGGTTACTTTGGTATAGACACTATGTTTGTATGAAATTTTGATCCATGAACTACATTTTTTTCCTGTTAATATGACAGGGTCTTACTGGGGCTTATGAGATCTCCTAACCTGTAGAGAATGTAAGCTGGTGGCATCAGACATGGGTTATCCCTCCAAGGACAGAGCCAATAGCCAAATAGACTTGGGAGATGCAGGCTATGGCTGACGCTGCTGCAATTAAATTTCCAGTCAGGTTAGGTGTAGCTGGTGGTGACAGTGGAGTCTTGCTTGACCCAAGGAGATGCGTATTTGCTTTATTGGGTTAGTGGGCCCTTGGTAACACTCTCGGGTAGACCGAAGGCCATCTGTACACTTGCATGGGTGGTCTCAATGCAATCTTTCCCCATGTTAAAGTCAGTCACTTAAGGCAGCAGGGCCTTATCGCCTCGCTGCTTGCAGGTATCCCCAGTTTAGAGGCAGGAGCCCTTTACCTTTTGTGGGGGCCTTAGATCCCCTGGCCAACATCTCCCGGGTGGAATAATCCATTACTATGTCAGAGCTCCTGTATTGATATAGGTTGCTTAAGTGCATAGTTTAAGAACTTTAGTGTTATATTTGGTTCTGAACAGAGATATCCTTTTCACATTTCTTATGTCTAATTAGTCATTAAAGAAGGCATTTTTACCAGTTTTGATGAGATTACCTCTATAATAGTTGGTCCTCCATTACAGTTTGAGAGCAACCTCATCATCGTCATATTGCTCCTGTTTCTGGGGAGAGGCAGAAAAGTCTCTCAGTCAAAAAGCCTTTGTGGCACCTAGAAGGTAAGTTTTCATTAGGACTCATTATAAATAGTTGTTACACAACGGTGATTTATATCTCCATTTATCTCGGATGTATTACCGTTTTTTATCAGAGTCTGTAAACCAGTGTTTAGTATACACAGAGTTACTTTTACTAAGTCCTAAAACACATGTATCCTGTAGACAGTGTCTAGGCAAAACGGGGCACTTGTTGAACTCACGTCAAGTAAAAACAGAGGTGTGTTCTTTTCATAGGTGGTCTCACATGTTCGGATTGGTTCCACTCTTGTGTTTTTTTTTAAAAAAAAAAAAAAAAAAATTCTTTTCTTTTTAAAATTTATTTATTGTTTTTAATGTGTATGAATGTACTGTCTACATGTAGGTTGGTGCACCCATGTCATGCAATACTGTGGAGGTCAGAAGAGCATGTCGGATTCCCCTGGAACTGGAGTTAAAGACAGTTCTTCACTGCCATGTGAGTGTGGGAATCGAACCTGGCTCCTCTGCAAAAGCAGTTGGCACTCTTAACTGCTAAGCCATCTCTCCAGCCCCTCATACTCTTTTTGTGTGCATACTAGTTCTTCCACTTTATCTTGAGTGTGAATATTATATTTCCTGCTTCCTCCATTCTGTTCCTGAGGCTTTCTCCCGTTCTTTCCTGTTGATTGGGTGAGTGTTCAAGTTCCTTTACCATTTCATCCTGTGATTTCTTTAGTATTTCCATTTCCTTTTCAAGCTTGTCATTCTTTTCTTGTACTTCCTTGCTTCTCTGATTTGTTTCCTTTTTCATTTCAGTTTGGATCTCTTCAGTGTTTCCACTTCCTTCTGGAGTTTATCATTCCCTCCCTCAAGTTCCTTCCTTAGTTTTTCTTTCTTACCCTCTAGTTCCTTCCTGAGTTTGTCATTCTCTCCCTTTAGTTCTTTATATTTCTTGATTTCTTTGATTTGCTCTTTATATACTTGATTTATTTGAATATATCTCAGATGGTTCTTCCAATATCTGTGTTCTTTGTGTTCTAGGGAAATCTCATTTTTTTCCTGTCCAGCTGCTGTCTTTTAGAAATTCTCCTTTTTTCAGAAACTGGAGAGTTTGTGTGTGATTATTCTTGTTTTTCTCCCATTTTATTTTGTTTGTTTTGTTACGTTTTTGCATGTGGGCTTAATTTTACTGTTTGCATCTGATATGAATCCACTTTTCCTAGTTCTTTGGAGGCTCGATTTCCTTTTTCCTGTCAGTGCTTTCTTTGGCATCTCCTTCTTTATGGAGGGCTCCCTGGTCTGAGTTTCAGGTTTTCACTTTTGGTTATATATATTGGCAGGTCTAGCTAACTCTCCTTTCCTGTACGGAGGTTTTCTAGAAATTGGATACGGTAATAACAGGTCGGTTAACCACTGAGTGCTACGTACACTCTTTCCCTCCGGCCAGTTCCTCTTGGTTGGCTGTGAAACCTAGTGTGCCGGGAATGGAGTCTTGGAAGTTTCCTGTCTCTTCTTCCTGGAACCTTGGACTGACTACCTCTATTCCCCCCTGGACACCGGCACCTCAGCATGAGCAGGGCAGGAGGCTGGGGGTAGGTTTTCTCCCTTAGCCTTTGCACTAGTTTCCCCTCCTTTTCCCTTCTGCTATGCTGGGAGACTCTGCCCACACGGATCACTCAGACCGTAGGCAGGGTGTGGTTTCACTTGGGTGGTTGAACCCGGGCTGCAGAGGGCTGGCGTCCCAAAAGGCCCCTGGCCACTGCTCACCTCTCCTGAGCACATATATATTTTTTTGTCAAGTTTTTTGCATACCCTCCTTCCATAAACCAATATTACAGTCTGAACATAAGTGGTAGGTTAATTCTCAAGCCCATTAAGGAATTCACTTTTTAATTGTACCACTGGTATCATATAAAAAATTATAATATTGTGATGCTTAGTTTGCTTTGCAAGTAAGGATTTGGTGCTAGCATCCACAAATGAGGGATACCATTCTTCATTTTTTTTTTCTAGGACTGCATAACTTCACTTAGCATAATGCCTTCTAGTTCCATGCATTTACCTGCAAAGTTCATGATGTTATCTTTCTTTTTTTTCACATAAATTTATTTTTATTTTTTAACAAATCTAGATCTGTGTCCCCCCCATTCTCCCACCCCACCAGAGATCATGCTCTTCTGCCAAACATGCTTTTCACTCTTTCGCATCATTCGCATATTATATCCATGGGAAGCTGACTGTTTTGAGCAGTAAGTTTACTGTTTCAGTCAGTTCTTCGATGCGTCTTTTGTGTTGTTTTTGTTGTTTCCAATATGCATTCATTCGCCAACTGCTTTCGGACAAAAGCCAGGGGCCATACACAAAAAATACTTACAACTAGTAAATTTGGCACTAACATTGCACAGATGAGGGATACCCATTCTCTTTTGTTTTTCTGGGACTGTGTTACTTCATCTCAGCAGATGTGTCCCCTTAGCTCTAGCCCTTTTCCTGCAAAGCTATATGATGTCTTCTTTCTTACTGCTTCATAGAACTCCATTGTGTCGATGTTCATATTTTCTCTATCCACTAAACAGTTGAGGGGCTATTTTGCGGGTTTGTTTCCAGCTCCTTGCTCATGTGAAGAGAGCTGAAATAAGCCAGGCTGGTGGCGCATGCCTTTAAGCTAGCACTTGGGAAGGCAAGAGGCAGGCGGATCTTTGTGAGTTCAAGGCCAGCCTGGTCTACAGAGTGAGTTCCAGGACAGCTGGAACTACAGGGAGACCCTGTCTCAAAAAGACCAAAAAAAAAAAAAAAAAAAAAAAGAGAGAGAGAGAGAAGCTGTAATAACATGGCCTGTGCCATGTATCTCTGCAGTGGGGTGAGCTTGAGGGAACATGTCCAGGAGTGGTATGGCTGGGTCGGGTGGCAAGTTCATTCCAAGTCTTCAACAGGGTTCCCCCTTACTTTCCGTAGTGGCTGCATGAGTTTACATTCCCACCAGCAGTGGATGAGTTTCCCCTTTCCCCACAACCTCTCCAGCAACTTGGTATCATTTGTTTTTCTTGATCCTAGCCAGTCTTATTGGAGTAAGAGGATATCTTAAGAGGTTTTGATTTGCATTTCCTTATGATTAGTGATGTTGAACACTTCTAAGGTGTGCTCTCAGCCATCCTATAATTCCTTCACTTGTGAAGTCTCTGTTCAGCTCCTTGTTCCATCTATTGAGTGGGTCATTGTTTTCTTTTTTTCTTTTTTTTTGAGTAGTTTATATATTCTGAAAATCAATGCTTTGTCAGATGTTTCTTGTGGTGAAGATTTCCTCCGAATCTGTGGGATTTCTCTTCACCCTTCTCGATTCTCTTACCCTACACCCCCCCCCCCCCCACACACCCCGCGTGACCTACCCCCCAGAACCCCCGTTCCCATTCGCATGCCGCCACTTAACCTGCGCCCACCGGCTGTGCAATTTGTGGAAGTTTGGGTCAGGTGGGTTGATATGCTTGTTGAGTCTGGGCACTGTTTTTCGTTGATTTGTGTCATGGAGTATTGTGGGTGGTGTTTAGTTGGCTTGTTCCACTGAAGAACGCCTCTTTAACCAGTACACGCTACGGAATCACCTAACCTCTCCTACAACGTGATCCAACACCACCTGCGCAAAAAGCACGCTTCCTCAAACAATAAGGGCCAACGATCCCCACCGTAAAAACGCAAACACGTAACAAAAAAAAAAAAAAAAAAAAAAAAAAGGCTGTTTACCAAAAACCTCTGTCACTAACAGTTCCAGAAGGCCATACACCATTGAATTGCCAACCCTCAACAACAAAACAACGTTGTTGTTTTCTTTCTGTATACAGAACTTTTTTGAGTGTTTAAGAGAGTTCCCATTTGTCAATTGTCGACCTTAATCCTTGCGCAGCTCCTGTCTGATTTGGAATCTTTTTCTTATGCTTATGTCTTGTAGTTGCTGCCAACTTTTTTTCTTCTATCACCTCAAGAGATTGGGGGTTTCAGTTTAGGTCTTTGATCCATACTGGAGTTTGACTTGTTTTGTACAGGTGAGAGTAGGGGTTTAATTTCATTCTTCTAACATGGAGATCCAAACCAGTTGCTGAAGATGCTTGTCTTTTCTCCATTGTGGCTTTTCTTGCCCCTTGTCAAATATAAGATGGCTGAATTGATGTTCTCAGATTTGATCTTCGGATTGTTCCATTGGTCACAGGTCTGTTTTTGCCAGTACAGCGTTTTTTATGATAGCCTGTAGTTAGTTTGAAGTCTGGTAGAGATCCCCCTGTAGCTCTTTTTGCTTGTTGTTGGTATTCGGGTTTTTGTTTTCCAAATGATTTAAGGACTTTTGGTTTCCAGCCTGGGAAAGTCCTGGAGATTTGATTGGAATGCGTTAAATCTAAAAGAGTTTGTAGAATGGATTTTTACAATTTAATTTTTCAATCTGAGCATGGGAGGTTTTTCGATCTTTGATGTCTTCTTCAATTTCTTTCTTTAAAGGTTTAAAATGTTGTTGAGAGATACTGGTGTCTTGGGCAGATTTTTCCTAGGTATTTATTGTTTTTGAGCTATTGTGAGTGGGAAGGTCACTTTGAATTCTTCTCCAGTTGCTTTTGGTGTAAAGAAAGGCCTTGATTTTTTTTTAAGGTTAATTTTTGTATCCTGCACTTTGCTGAGCGTTTAATCGTTTCCAGGAGTTTCTGGTGGAGTTTTTAGCAACCTTAAGTAAACAATCATACATCCAACAACTAGGGATAGCTTGACTTCTTCTTTCCAATTAGTACTCCTTTATTTTTTAATTTTCTTGCCTTATTGCTTTAGCAAGTGGTTTCAAGCACTATATTGAATGAGGAATGGTGACGAGGGGGCAAGCCTTGCCAAGTTCCTACCTTTAAGGGAATAATTTCTCATTTCCCCATTTAGGATGAATTGGCTTGGGTTTTCCTGTATACTGGCTTTGATTACATTGAGAATGTCTCTCCAATCATTCCGTCTAGGACTTTACAGCATGAAGGGATGTTGATTTTGTCAAGGTTTTTTCAGCATCAATTGAGATGATGGGTGTGGTTTTTGTGTTCTGATTCCATTATCTGTTCGATGAGGTTTTTATTGATTTTCATATGTTGAACAATCCCTGCATCTTGGTATGAATCCACCTTGGTCGATGATGATGCTTCTTGGATGTGGTCTGATGCCGATTTGCCAGGATCCTGTTGTACAATTTTGGCATCTGTTTTCATTAGGAGATGGGTCCTATAATTCCCTTTTTAGTTTATCTTTTGCCTGGTTTTGGTAATAGAGTGATGCTGGCTTCATAGAAGAATTTGGGAGAATTCCCCTCTGATTTTACTAAAAGGTTTCCTTCTAAGATAGTTTCAGTAATATGGTGTAGGTCTTTGTAAAAGTTTATAGAATTCTGCCGCAAAACTCGTCTGGGCTGGATTTTTTAGTTGGGGGTTTCTTACTGCAGCCTCAATTTCTCACATATTAAGGTCTATTTAAGATGCGGTTAAGCTGCGCGATCTCTTCTTGGTTAGGCTTTGGTGATTCCCAGAATTTCAGATATCATCCATCATCTCTAGGTTTTCAAACTGTGTTAGAGTATAGGTTCTTGGAAATATTCTCATATGATTTGCTGGATCTTTTCCTTGTCTGTGGTGATAGTTCCCTTTCATCAGGGATTGTATTGATGGATTTGTTCCTTCTTTGTTTTGGTTAACTGGTTAAGAGGTCTGTCGAACTTGTTTATTCTTTCAAGGAACCAACTTTTCAGATTCCTTGATTTTTTTGTATTGTTCTTTGTTTGCTATTTCATTGATTTTGCCTGATTTTTATTTTTTCCTGTCTTGGTTGCGTTTAGAGGTTCATCTGTTGTTGCCTCTCAAGTTCTTTTAGCTGTAGTGTTAATCATTCACTGTGCTCCTTCTGTTTTTCTATGTAGGCAGGCACTCAGGGATATAAAACTTCCTCTGAGGACTGCTTTTAAGGTATCCAATAAGTTTTGTTGTGTTGTATTTCATTGTCATCAGTTCCAACAAATGCTTTTATTCTTTCTTATAGTCTTCCTTGACCCATTAATTTTTCAAGAGTGTTATTGTTAAGTTCCATGTGTTTCTTGTAGGCAGTAGGGCTTATCCTAGTGTTGGTGTTGAGCTTTATTGCACTGTTCTGTGGTCTGATAGAGTGAATGAAATTATTTCAATCTTTGGTATTTGCGGAGGTTTCCTCTGTGAGCCCGCAGTATGTGGTGGATTTTGGGAATGTTCCATGGGTGCTGAAATAGAAAAGTATATTCTCTGGTATTTAGAGTGGAATATTCAGTAGAGGTTTATGAGGTCCATTTGGTGTATCATATCATTCAGTCAGATGTCTCTCTGTTTATTCTTTGTCCTGTTGACCTATCCAAAGACCTTCAGTGTGTATTGAAAGTCCCTACTGTTAGATGTACTGGGGTTATTGTGTGACTTGTGGTCCTGGGGAATGCGCTTTATAAAGTTTGGTGCACCAGAGTTGGGGCATATAATTCATGGATTGTGAAAACTTCTTGGTGAATTGTTCCTTTGAAAAAATGTAATGGCTTTCTTGTCTCTTTCTGATTTCATTTACTTTGAAGTCTATTTGTCTGATAATAAATATCAACCCTGCTTTCTTTGGGTACCATTTGCTTGGAATTTTTTTTTTTTTCTATCCTTTCAGTTTAAGGTGGTGCTGTTTCTTGAAGGTAAAATGTGTTCTTGTAGACAGCAATGGATGGATTCTGTTTCTAATCAATCTCCCAGTCTAATGTCTTTTGTTTGGGGAATTTAGTCCTTTAATATTTAATGAGTTTAATACTTAATGAGAGATAGGTTTGTGTTGCTTCCTTTTGCTTTATTATCCATTTGCGGTTTGGGTTTTAGGTTTGTAACTTCTGCAGCTAAGTTTATTGATTTCTCTTCTAGGTGCCTGGGGATGGTTGTGTCTCCTTTCTGCTGTTCTTTGAATTGCTTCGAGTATTCTCGAAGGGTTGGTCTTCTGGACAGGTATTCTTTCAACTTGTTTATTGTCATGGAAGTTTTTCTCCTTCTCTTCACATTAAATTGGACATATTTGCTGGGTATAGTAACCTGGGTTGCATCTATTGTCCTTTAACACGGGGAATGCTTTGGCTCCACACCTTGCTGCTTTCATAGTTTTGCATTGAGAAGTCAGTTGTAATTCGGATAGTTTTTCCCATTAGGGTCACTTGTTTTTCCTTGTGGCTTTAAGGATTTATCTTTGTTTTGGGTATCTAGCGTTTAGACTATGATGTATTGTGGAGAATTTCTTTTCTAGCGTTGTCTGTGGAATTCTATGTCTCTTTTATTTGTATTGTTTGTCTTTTTTAGTTTGGGAAGTTTTCATCTATTATTCGTTGAAGATTGCTCAGTACATTCTCTGGGTTCTCTCCTTCCCTCTACTCTTATGATGTGGAGGTTTGATCTTTTTGTCTTATTTTTTTTTTTTTTTTTGTGTATTTTTAAATTTTTCTAATCTTTCCTTGAGGTTTTTAGTTGTTCTGTGTATCTTCAGTTCTGATATTCTTTTTTGCTCCTCCATTCTGCTTCTGAGGCTTTTTCCATCCTTTCCTCTTAATTGGATGAGTGTTTGATTTCCTTTTTCATTTCCTCTTTGATTTTCTTTATTATTTCTATTCTTTTTGGAGCTTCTGAACTCTTCCTGTACTCTTTGCTTCATTGTTGGTTTCTTCTTTTTACACGCATGGAGCTTTTTTAGTGTTTCTACTTCCTCCGGAGTTTGTCATTCTCTCTCTCAGGTCCTTCTTGAGTTCTTCATTCTCTTTTATTAGTTTTTGATTTGCTGTGTTATAATCTGTAGTTCTTTAAAAATAGTTCCCAATTGTGTTTCTGATATCTGTTCCTGGGCCATCCCCAGGGGATCCCACTAGGTGAACACCTCCATAGGTTTTGTAGAGCTTGGTGCAGGATTATCCTGCCCTTTCCCATGTTGCTCTCTTCATGTCCTGGCATATGGACTTCTCCCTGCCCATACTCCAGTGTGAGTCTTAAATGCCAAGCAAGCCTCCTTCAGATGCCTTCATAATCTCAGTTGCGGGGGGGGGGTTGTGGGCACGCTCTTTAGCCCGGTGCCTGAGCTGGTCTCCGGAGATCTCAGACCAAGACTCACACAACCCTACCTTTAATACTAGCTGGAGAATAACTCCCGCCCCCCACACCACAGAAGCCAACCAAGCCAAAGACACTGGATTATGGATTAACTAGATGAAAATCAATCAACAATCACCTGCTGAAGCACTCAGCTGCTGTCTACCTACCTGCGCTTGCCTGATCTGGTCTCGGGAGATCTCCGATGTCATCTTTCTTTACTACTGTGTAGAACTCCATTCTGTAGATGTACCATATTTTCTTTATCCACTCATTCATTGAGCAACATTTGGGTTGCTTCCAGCTCTTCACTATTGTGAAGAAAGCTGCAATTTACACAGATATTCATGTATCCTGCAATAGGATGAGTCTTGTGGGTATATTCAGGAGTGGTATGACTGGTCAGGTGTTAGGCCATTCATTTTTACAAATTGAGATTTTAATTTTTTACTAAAAATTTCCTACATAAAACTACATATCCTCAAGAAGTAGAAAACCCTTCCTTGAGGTCTTAATTCTTGTGTCTATATCTCTGTTTCTCTATATAGTCTTCATTATAGCTCCCTATAACATTTCGTGTACTCACACTAGAATCAATCATTTACTTTTAGTGGATAGTCTAACAAATATCAGTTTTCTATGCTCACAACCCTTGGTCACTTCCACAAAGCCAGGCCATTCTCTACTTAGAGGTTCAATTGATAATGATCTCACTAGGTAAAGAAAGACCAGAGCAGCAGGTTGGTGGAAGAGCACTTTTTTTTTTTTTTTTTTCAAAAACCAATATTCCCAGAAGATCACCCCCAAAGTGAAAATTGTTAATAAAATTCTAGATATTAAACTGGAAATAAGGGAGCTCTCAGTAGAAGGGCAAGGAAAGCTTTTCAGAGTTACTTCATTTGCTAATGAATGAAAGGATTACCCAGCTTCTTTTGAATGCACTCCAGAGTGGGAGTGAGTATATCAAACATAGGAATTTCATATCAGTGTAAAAATTCAGCCTCAATTTCATTTTTTTACTAACATGGAATGTTTTTTTTTAATTTATCATTTTCCTTATTTTGTGATGCAGTTCCTCTTCTGTTTTCTAACCCTGAAGTTCTGTGCTCTGATCTGTGTTCATAATTTCTCTTAGGAAAACATTCTGTTGAAATTTTTATTAGGACTATTGAATTTTTCATTTTTGTTTGAATTTCCTTTAGTTTTTCTCTTCATTTAAATCAACTTTTATTTATTTATTTATTTTTCTTTTTGAGACAGTGTTTCCCTATAGCCCCAGCTAGCTTGGAAATCACTGTGTGTATTAGTCACATTTCTGTTGCTGTGATAAACCACGATGACCAAGGGACCTTATAAAAGGAAAAGTTTGAGCATATGCTTGATAGTTCCAGGGAATTAGAGTCCATTGTGGCACTGAGGCATGGTGGCAGGAGCTGGAGCAGAAAGCCAAGGTTCACATCTTCCAATGAGCACAGGAAACAAAGAGAGAGACACTGGAAAGCTGCAAGGTTTGTTGAACTCCCTAAGCTGGCCCCCAGTGACATACTTCCTCCAGCATGGCCACACCTTCTAAGACCTCCCAAAACAGCACCACCAACTGGGGACAAAATACCTGAACACTTGAAGCCTATAGAGGCAATTTTCATGCAAACCACCACCATATGTAAACCAGGCTGCCCTCGAACTCACAGAGATCCAACTGTCTCTTCTTGCCAAGGTTAGGGATTAAAGGCTTGCACCACAACTTCCAGCCAAATTCAACTTTGATATCTTCCCTTCTGCTTATTTCATTCAGCCATTTGCTTTGAGTTTATTTTTCATGTTTCTATTTATTAATTTTATTTTTGGTATATGAGTGTTTTTCAAGTCTGTATCTAATTACATTACATGGCAAGGGTGAAAAAAAACCACAGAAGCAGAAAGTCCAAGTCTGTGGTGGGTGGTGCAGAAATGGGAGCTGGGAAGGACTTGGAAACTCACCTTATTCAGAGGAGGCACTTGGAAGGAAACTTGGGGAGAAAAAGGCATAGGAATTTCCCCCAGCATAGGAGGTATGGGAGGGAACCTTGAGATGGGAGAGAAAGTTCTGGATAGAGCAGCTCCGTGCCCTGGAACTCTGGGACTGAGATGAATGGCAGACTCAAATCTCAGAGGAGCTGTGGGGCTCAGACCCAGAGGTAGAGTGGGGAAATTAACCAAGGATTTAATACCTTTTTTTATTTTTGTATGTGTATGAATATACTGTCTGCATGTAGGTTTGTGCACCGTGTCATGCAATGCCACAGAGGTCAGAAGAGGGTGTCAGATTCCCCTGGAGTTCTCCTAGACCTGGAGTTACAGACAGTTCTCAGCCACCATGTGGGTGCTGGGGATCGTACCTGGGTCCTCAGCAAGGTGCCCTTAACTGCTAGGCTATCTCTCCAGCCCAGATTTAATACTTTTTATGATTAGTCTTTGTGATGGTTAATCCTGGGTGTCAACTTGATTGTATTATGGATGAACAAATATGAGAAAGAGATCTTCAGTTTGGATTATCTCAAGCTGGATGGCCCACCCTAAATGGAGGAGTTACCTCCTCCCAACAGCCACTGTAAAAACCCAGCCTTGACAGAGGGATCTGTTCCCTTTTACCTGTTGCCTGCCTTCTCTCTCACTGGTGAGTTTGTCTTGCTGTTGTTATCAACTCTTTGGATTCCAGCATTGACTGAGATGGGCAGATCTCCCAGAATCCATCCAGCCTTCAGCACCAGATTGGAAATACTGAAAAACCAAGCTTCATGGACTGAGCAGTTGCCTGAATTCTCAGGCTCTCCTTGCACAGTGGCAAATGTTGGACTCCTTGGGCCATATCCCGTGAGGAAATTAATAAATCTCTATATATAATACATAGATAGATAGATAGATGATAGATAGATAGATGAAAAATAGATAGATAGATAGATGATAGATAGATAGATGAAAAATAGATAGATAGATAGATAGATGACAGATAGATAGATATTCATTATATTGATACTGTTTCTTTAGAGAATCCTGAGTAATACATAGTGTGTGTGTGTGTGTGTGTGTGTGTGTGTGTGTGTGTGTGTGTGTGTTGGTCAGGGTTCTGTAAAGAAACAGAAGCAACAGGATGAATATATACCTATACACAATTTATTGATTTGTTCACATGACAGACTTCAAGGAGTCTGACAGTAGCCGTGCCATACTGGAGAGGCTGAGAATCCAGGGAATTGCTCAGTCCGCAAGACTCGATGGCTCAGTAGTCTCAATGTGGTGCTGAAGGCCTGATGGATTCCAGGAGATCTGCCAGTCTCAGTAAATGCTGGGATCCGAAGGGTTGATCACAGCAGCAAGACAAACTCACCATTGTGAGAGGAAAGCCGCAGGAAAAAAAGGGACCAGCTCTGGACCTGTGCTTGTGTAGGTCAGGAGACATTTTATTACCAATCCCCAATTTCATTTTTTTTTCTTCCTTTTTGATATTTTTTTGAGACAGGGTCTCCCAGTAGCCCCAGTTGTTCACCTGGAACTCACCTCTGTAGACCAGGTTTGGCCTTGAACATCACAAAGATCCACCTGCCCTCTGCCTCCCAACTTCTAGCATTAAGGTGGGTGCCACCACACCTGGTGTCCAATTTCATTTCTAATTAAGAAGATCATTTAGTGTTTTGGGTTTCATGTTGACTTTACAAAATTTTGGTAAACACATATGCATGGACGAACTCATGTTGACTTTAGACTCTTTAATTTATTATAATAGAGGTTTTTCTATATGTCCTTATAATTATTAGCATTTCATTATTATCTGCTATGGTGATTCATTTTCATATCTAATTTTGTGAATTCAGAATCAGTATGAGGTTGTTTTGCTGAATTTGGCTAGGGATTTTGGTCAAAGGCTTGTTTATATTTAAAAGAAATTTTTGTATTCTTGGTTTTCTTTTCTTTGTCAAGTAATTTTGCTGTGATCTTATTTACTGCCCCTCCCATTATCAGGTTTTTAATTTGGTTTATTCCCCCTTTCCTTGAATTCTTGTATGTGCATCATTAAACTTTTCATTTGGTAGCTATGCTGGATAGGATTAGTATCAACTTGACAGTTGAAGGAGCCGCAAATTGGGGAATTGCCTCCAGTGGAGTGCCTTTGGCTAAGTCGGTAGGGTATTTTCTGATTGTTATGATGGTGGAGAGCCCAGCAAACCGTGGGTGGTGCAAAATCCCTGGGCAGGTATTCTTGTGTTTTATAAGAAAGCAGGGTGAGCAATGGCCCAAAGAGAGCAAGCCAGTTGAGAAGTGTTCCTCCATGGACAGTACTTCAGTTCCTGCCTTCAAGATCCTGCTTGAGCTCCTTCCCTAAATTCCTTCAGTGATGGACTGTAACCCAGGAGATGTGAGCTGAATCAACCCTTTCCTCCCCAAGTGTGTAGTGGTGTCAGTCAGTGTGTTTTGTCACAGCAGCCGAGGACAAACCAGAACAATAGCGCTGAAGAACTGATATTCCTGCTCCATTCACTCAATTCTTTTGGCTCATTACTCATAAGCTTTTGTTTTGAGGTTTGAGGTTTTGGGGGTTTTTTTTTTTTTTTTTTTTTTGCTTTTTTCTTCCTTTGTTATTTTCTTTTAAAATTTTATTTCAAGATTGGCATTTCTTCAGAAACTCTATCTCTTTTCTGGAGTTGCATTTTCAAAATTAAGAGAATAGGTGGGCTAGAAGGTTACAGTGGTGGTTTGTAGACATTCCCCCAGACCTGCTGGAGAATTTTGGGGTCCGACCATGAAGTAAAGTGGGTGAGAGGCACATACCAAACTAACAGACCCTGGGCATAGGGTTAACACAGACAGAGGGTGAGCTGTCGAGGACTCGTTTTTTTTTCTTCTTTTTTTTTTCATTTTTTAACCAATAAGTAATAATTTATGGAATACGAGCATCCATTGTGTAAAACCATTTTGTAAGCAGTTGTGCCCAAACGCCCACACACAGCCCAAGGGGTCCCACCATCCAGCTGCGAGGGGGGGGGGCTTGTATGTACAATAAGTCGATCAAATAAGTGTCCAGTCTATCTTGCTATAGCTTCACCATTTACCCCAATCACAGCCTTACATTCTACCACAACCTCCTCTTCTGCAATTGGTTCCCTAGGCTTAGAAGGGGCACAGGGGTGGAATGAGAGCAAAATAAGTCTACTTGTCTCTGGAAAAGCCCGGTGTCTTGAACTCTGGTCAATTCTGGGCTGTTTCCTTGATGGGCTACATTTTGCCGGAATAACCTTTCAATCTTCTAATGGAAGCACTAAGCAATTAGATATAATAGGTAACTTTAAACAGTAGTAATTGTTTATCGTAGGTAACTTTGGTATAGACACAGAATGGTGTGGATGTATGGTAATCAAGAAATTACGTTTTTTCCGTAAAATATGACAGGGTCTTACCGTGTCTTATAACATCTCCTACCACTAGATGATGTAAGCTTGTGGCACAGCCATGGGTTATTCCTCCAAGGAGAGGCTAAGAGCCAATTAGTTTTGGGATATAGAGGCATATGGCTGCCACTGCTGCACGTATTTCCAGGCAGGTGAGGTGTAGCTGTTGCTGATGGAGGAGGTCGTCTTGAATCAAGGAAACCTATATTTGCATTATTGGTTTAGTGTGTCTTTGGTACACTCTCTGGTATCCAGAGACCAACTGTACACGTGCAAGTGCGGTCTCAATACAATCTTCCCATGCTTACATCAGGCCTTTGAAAGCAGTGCCTTATCGCCTCTCTTCTTGCAGGTATCCCGTTTACAGGCAAGAAGCCTTGACTTTTGGGGGGGTCTTGGATCCCCTGGCCAACAAAATTCGCCTTGGTAGAATAATCCATTGCTGGCATCATACTCGCGTGTATTAATATATTTTTTGCTGAAATGCACAGCTTAAGGAGACTTTAGTAGTATATTGGTTCTGAATAGAGAATAATCTTTTCATTCACAGTTCCTATTTCTGTTAGTCAATTAATGAAGGCAGTTTTTTACTGGTTATTTTATATTAATTTTTTTTATTTTGAATTTATTTCTGTATGTGTAGGAAGTTACTGTCGTGCATGCAGGTTGGTGCAAACCTGCGTGTGCATGCCGCAGAAGTCAGAGAGGGTGTCGATTCCCCCTGGAAGTGGAGTTCTCTGGAATTGGAGTTTCGGATGGTGCTATCGGCCAACATGTGGGCGCTGGGGATCGAACCCGAGGGGTCCTCTGTAAGAGCGGTCAGTGCTTCTTAACCGTTTAGGCCATCTCTCCCAGCCCAGTTTTACTGCTTTTTATAGAAATTAACCTCCTATAACAGTTGTCTCCAATTTACAGTTAGAAAATGACTCATCATCATCATATTTCTTAGTTCTATGAAAAGGAGGTAAGAAAGTCTCTTGTAATAAAACTTTGGCAGGGCACCTAGAAGGTAACTTCATTAGGACTCATTATAATCAGTTGTTTCAAGAGGATCCACGAGGGGTTTTTGATGCCGTGTAGGCCAAATCTGAAGGCGTTTACTTCCTTTCAATGTTGCAGAGCGTGCGCAAACCTTTCTGCTTGGGCACGAGGGGGGGGTCCTGTAGGCAGAGGATCCTAGGCACAATGCAAAGGCTGTAGTATTTCTTAGTCAGACAGAGAGGAGGCATTAAGGAAGTTAAGGTGTCCGCAGATTATTGCACAATGAATAGAGGGCAGACGATAACCAATAAACGTTTAAGAAGCCCAACTCATATTACAGGATATATAATACCAACGCTTAATAATCCCAAACATTAACATTGACCAAACAAGTATAAAAAAAATTAAATGGCACAACAACACACAAAAAAGAGTATTCCGCTACATAATCGTTTCAACAACCAGCTCCATTTTATATCTTTTCGATTTTTATATATTATATTGACAGACACATGAGAATCAGGACCCCCCGCTACCGTGTGTACAGTCCACCCAACCCCACACTCCCACCCAAAAAATAATCGGACCAAAAGAAACCAAAAAAGACCAATAAACAAGGCAAAGCACGACTGCAAAGCAAATAATATACATACCACCAACTCCCAAACAAAAAACCAAACTCGGCACCCCCGCCAACACCCAAAAAAAACCAAACGAACGCTCTTTCTATAACGAGAATACTGCTAATAGTATATAAAGCTGTTAAAACGTGGGAAGCAAACTTAACTTCTTAAAGTATAATCATCCTACAGGTAAAAGACATATGTACGGACAAGATTATCACTGTACAAACAGACCAAGATATAGAATGACAGATTAGTATCGTGCCAATCCCAAAGTTTTGTTATATAGATGTTAAGTAAAACAAATATGAAAACAATTTATATATGAGCCAATAATAAAAGTGTGTGAAAAAAAAACACAATGATGTCATCTAAGAACCGAGAGGGGTTTTTATCAAAAACTTTAAACCAATGTCTTAATATACACATATTTACTTTTACTAAGTCTAAAACACCATGTAACCTGTAGACAGAGTCTGGACAAAATTGGATATTGTTGAACTCACGTCAATTAAATAGACATTAATCAAATATAAACCCGGGTCCCTCTCCCGCCCCTACCCACCCCTCCCAATTCACCATTTCGTCCATTTTCTGATGCAGGCCCTCTGTTGCTGTGCTTTTAATATGCATCCCTATCCAAAAAATATTTATAACGGGGTCGTCGGGATAATATCCACAGACAAGGGGATAGCAGTCTCGTTTGTTTTTTCTGGGACTGGGTTACGTCACTTAATATAATATCTTCCACTCCATCCATTTACCTGCAATGATGTTGTTCCTTCTTTACTGCTACATAGAACTCCATTCATACATTACCACATTTTCTCTATCCACTTGTCAGGTTGAAGGGGCATTTGGGTTGGTTAGAGCTTTTTGCTATTGGGAACAGAGCTGCAATAAATATGATCGTGCATGTATCTCTGCAGTAAATGAGTCGTGTTGGGTATCTACCCAGAAGTGGTATGACTGTGTCATGTGGAAAGCTCATTTTGAGTCCTTCCAAGGGTTCTCCACACTGCGTTCCTCATAGGGGCGGTACAAGTTTACATTCCTACCAGCAATGGATGAATGTTCCCCTTTACCCACCACCTCTCCAGCACTCGGTATAATTTGTTTTCTTGTCCTGGCTAGTCTTATCTGAGTGAGATGGTTTCTTAGAGTGGTCTTAATTTTGCATTTCCCATAATATTAGTGACGTTTGAACGTTGTTAAGATGGTTTCTCAGCCATCTCTAATCCTCCTCTGTGAAGTCGCTATTCATTCTTTGCTCCATCTTGAGGATTCATTTGTGTTTCTTCTTTGTTTTTTGAGTAGCTTGTATACTCCTGGAAATTAAGGCTTTGTCAGATGTATCAATTTCAGTGAGGTGTAGTAGTCAGCGTTCTCGACTATACACTGACTTGAGACTTCTTTAATAAAACTGCACATCTTACAAACAGAAAAAAATATATATAATCTGATTTTTTTAATTTGGGGCAAAGTAATATGTTTTTTATTGAATTTCCATTGCAAAAGACTAAACACAGGTCTGTGTTTAGTTGTTGTTAAAATGTGTTTAGTATGTTGTTAAAATCTCCTTGTGCAGAATTTTAGAACCAATCCTTATAGTACAAACATATTGTCTGTTTTGTTTTGTTTTTCACAGTCTGTGTATCTAAGAGATCCCAGTCTTCCAAGATAAACCACAAAGGAGAAGAAATCAGGATGGTTTGATTCCAAATGGAGCATGAGTGAACCATCAAAGAAAACGACCTTCCTGACTCCTTATCAATCTACAGAAGCATCTCTCAGCTAATATTTTGCACAAATAAAAGAACTCCCCCGCACACACTTATTCTTTTAGGATATTCTAAGTTTGTTTGGGGGAATCAACTTGATACCAACTTGCGTAGTCATACTGTGTTATCTGTGGGCTTTCCAAGGCTGAGACCCCAAAGACTTAAGCTCACATTTTCTAGTCTCATCCCAATAAAATTATCCTTTAGATTTTCCAAGCCAGAAGGAATAAGGATTCATATAGCAGATGCTCAGGATAGCATTCAGGAAGGAACGACATTTGGCAGAAGAGATAGACTGAAGTCTGCCTTCTACTTGAGTGGAGATTTAAATCTCTAGAGTCAAAATGTAGTACTTACAGAAATCTCTTTGAGACTACTTAAAAGGTGTAACCCAGAAAGTGCTGATAATGTCACTATATAATGGAGCAAAATAGAGAAAGGCTAGTGCTTCCCATTGACAATGTGCTAGTAAGTGGTTAAGGAGATAAATTATCTCCAGATTTAGTCTTGAGGACAGATCTGTTTACTCCTCCATACAGTCTACATTGTCTATTTTGGTGGGACCTACAGTACAATCTACTTCAGATAAGAAACATAGTCATTTTCTCTTACATTTATGTTCCAGACACCGTATGTGGTTTAAAATCTCTGATTTGGCAACCTGTTTGAAAATTCACAGTATTCTGCATTCTTCTGTTATGGGAGGGAAGAGAAAGGTAAGGTAATCAGGAGGGGAGGAGATAAGGAATGGGAAAGGGTATGTGGAGAATGGAAAAGGCAAAGGGCAAGAAATTCCCTTTGGATACTCTGTTGGCCTTTGTAGAAGAAATATGACAAGAGATCCTCAGGAGCCCATGAGTGCAGCCTTCTCCTGTTCCCTTTATTTCTCTGAAAGCTTTCCTCATTCCCTTCCTTGGTGAAATCTGGGAAGAATTTCTTCAGGGTCAGCACACAGAAGCTGTGGTCCAGAGAAGGCCAGAGCATCCATCTCAAGCCAGAAGTGGGAATTGGTCATATGTAGGAATCTCCTATATGGTTCGGGTGTTGAAAGCATGAAGGGATCACAGAGAGCAGCTGAGGCCTGGCATTTTGAGAGGCCAAGAACAGCCATTGGTCAAAGTGTGGCCTTGGTTGCAGTGAAGACCCCAGGCTTCCATGGGTCAGGAAAAGCTGAGGCTTTGCATTAGGAGAGGTCAGAAGCAACCTCAGTTTCAGTGGCGACCCCAGCTTCTGGGTGGTGCCAGGACCGTGGGACAACCACCAGAGCAGCAGCAGGTGTGGAATGGAGCCGTCCTGGACCTATGAAATGAGCTGTGTGTGCCATGGACAGCAGAGTCAGAGAATGGGAGCTGCTGAAACCCTGTGGAGCCCAGAAGATCATGAGTGAATCCCAGGTGTCAGCCTTGAGCTACTTTGATGGACTTAGGTTTTGTTTAGATGTGCCTGATTCTTCCCTTTGAAATAAGACAGTACTTATTTTGGATTTTACATCAGCCCACAGTTAAGAGGCTTTTAACAGACTGTGAACTTTTAAGTGTTTGGATGTTTTAAGGTCTGTGGGGCTTTAAAGGTTGTACTGTCTTAGGTTGTGATTATTAACATCATTGGGGATAAGAACTATAAATGTGGTGGTTTAGTAGTGATGTGTTTTGTGTGTCCAGTAGACAAGGGGTCAATTGTGTTAGATAGCTTTAGTGTCAACTTGACACTCCTGGGTTGTGGGAGCCACAATTGGGGAATTGGCTCCATTGGACTGGCCTGTGGCCATATCTGTGGAGTATTGTCTTGATTGTCAAGCAAGGTAGGAGGGGCCAGCCCACTATGGGTGGTGCCATCTCTGGGCATGGGCCAGGGAAGCAAGTCAGTAAGCACAATTCCTCCATTCATGAAAATTGAAAATATACTCATATTATGGAGTAGTTTGAGTAAGCATGGTATTAGTTCTTTGAATTGTCTAGTAGAATGTTGTAATGATTCCTT
>VZQC01010786.1:56480-69854 GCA_009823505.1 Rhizomys pruinosus | reverse complement strand
CCGGCACAAAGATCCACCTGCCTCTGCCTCCCAGTGCTAGGATTAAAGGCGTGCGACCCACCACGCCTGGCTGTCATCTTTCACAATTGCATCATTATCTGGCATTTCATATCAGGACAGCCTCATTCTCCAGGATCCTTTCCTGCCCCAAACTTGCCACTTGGAGCTCTTTCTCTGAGTCTCTCTTGGACCCAACAATCTTAGTTCATAGAATTACCCTGGTCACAGGAATCTTATCTCATCCAGAATTTACTAAAGCCTTCTCTTGGTACAATGAGTCAATATTTACTATCTTGGCTCTGTGCCCTTCCTGGGTCTCCAGGATTCATCTCTTGCAGTTTGTGGTTAGATCATTGAGACATGCCTCTGAACCACTGTTTCCCAGATGCCTGTGAACCACTGTAGTAGCCATGTATGCCTGAGAATTAGGATGTGCAGAGCTTGTTCCTCATCCACCTAACCTGCCACAGGCAGATGAGACCATACAAGCGGAGCGTTAGTTGCAGACCTGGGCCAATCACATGAAGACAAAGAGGAGGAGGCGGAATGCACATCAGTACATAACCGCCTTACTCTGCCCCCAATAAATATGTCCTTGCTGCCTAACTCATACTAGGCAGCTGCACAAGAAATAAGAATCGACCCCAATTTTTTTTGATATGTGCCTATATTACTCTTAAAAAGCTTCTGTACATCAAAGAAACAATAAAGGTAGTGGAAGAGAAAACCCACAGAGTGGGAAATAAACCGTCTTGTGATGGTTAATCCTGTGTGTCAACTTGACTGGTTTAAGGAACAAATAAGAGAAAAGGGATGTTTGATTGGACCACCTCAACCCGGATGGCCCACCCCAAATGTGGGATTACCTCTGCTGGCAGGCAGTATAAAGGGCCACCAAGCAGAAGGAGCTGGTCTCTTTTCTCCTGCGGCTGCCTCTCTCATCTGGTGAGTTTGTCTTGCAGCTGTGATCAACCTTTCGATCCAGCCGTGTATGAGACTGGCAGATCTCCTGGAATCCATTTGGGCCTTCAGCACTAGATTGGACTACTGAGACATCCAGCCTTGCGGACTGAGCAGTGCCCTGGATTCTCTCGGCCTTCCAGTGTGGTGCAGAACTGTTGGACTGTTGAACTCTGTCCATGAGCAATCAATAAATTGTATATAGCTATATATTTCGTCCTGTTGCTTCTGTCTCTTTAGAGAACCCTGACTAATACACCTCACTGAGATAGCATCTGACAAAGCATTAACTTCCAGAGTATAGCAAGCTCTCAAAAAACAAAGAAGAAAACAATGAATCACCCGCCAAAAAATGGAGCAAAGATCTGAATAAGACTTCACAGAGGAGGGAACTTAGAGATGGCTGAGAAAACATCTTAAAACTGTTCAACACACTAATAATAGGAAAATTGCAAATTAAAAACCATCTAAATATCACAACCGAAAAGAAACTAAGCAAAGAAAAAAAAAAAAACAAAGAAAACAAACAAACAAGTGCTGGAGAGGTGGTGGGGAAAGGGGAACATTCGATCCATGTGCTGGTAGCCGAATGATAAACTATGTTACAGCCCACTATGGAAAGCAGTGTGGAGAACGCTTAAGGAAGACTACAAAAATGAGCCTATTCCACCTGACCCAATCATACCACTTTGGGTATATACCGCACAAGACTCATCTTACTGGCAGAAATGAATATGCACAGCTATATTTATTGCACGCTCTTTCACACAAAGCAAAGAAACTGATAAACCAACCTCAAGATGCCCTCAAGCTGACAAGTGGATAGAGAACAATGTGGGGACATGTATGACATGGAGTTTATGTAGAGTAAAGAAAAAGACAACATAATTGCAGGTAAATGGATGGAGCTGAAGATATTATATATAAGTGAAGTAACACAGTCCCAGAAAAACAAACGACGAATGGTATCCCTTGTCTGTGGATATTAGCACAAAACCCAGTTTAAATTTTCTTGTGGATAGGGATGCATATTAAAAGCACAGCAACAGAAAGACTGCATCAGAAAAACTGACTGAAATGGTGAATTGGAGGGGTGGGAGGGGCGGGAGAGGGACACGGTCTATATTCGATTAATGTATATTTAATTGACGTGAGTTACAAGTATCCATTTTGCCCAGACTCTGTCTACAGGTTACATGGTGTTTAGGACTTAGTAAAATGTAAATATGTGTATATTAACCAACACTTGGTTTAAAAGGTTTTGATAAAAACGTAATGCATCTAGTTAATAGAAATAAAATTGTCCACAGTGTTTTACTTAAACTCTATATAACAATAACTTTGGGATTGGCACAGACAAATGTTCTCTATAATTTTTCTGTTGTACAGTATCAACTTGTAGCATTCTCTTTTACCTGTAGGATGATTTAACTTAAGGAGTTAAGTTTGCTTCCCAAGTTAACAACATACAGTCACCCAAAATGCTTGGGTGAATTTGATGAAATCTGCATCTTGATTCCGCCTATAGGTATGTGTACTACAAACTGCCTTTTTGAGACGCATGGGTCAAAAATAAAACCTAAAATAAAAAGGAGGGATACAAATATATTATGAACCTTTTTTGTCAAAAACTTTGCAATTTAAATCTTAAAACTAAACTATGGAAAAGATTGTGTGCTCCCACAGGTCAAAATGTCACAACTTAATGGCTAGAAAGAAAAGATACAGCTTTTGCATTGTGTAGGATGTACCAGGAAGTGCCAGCAGAAAGGTTGGCCCGTCTGAACATTGAAAGGAAGTAAAGCTTCAGATGCTACAGAAATCAAACCCCTCTGTGGATCCTACTTGTACAACTGATTATAATGAGTGCCTAATAAACCTATACCTTCTAGATCTGCAAAGTTTTAATACAAGAGACTTTCTTACCTCCCTTTCATAGAACAAGGAGGAATATGATGATGATGAGTCATTTTCTAACTGTAAACTGGAGGCAACTGTTATAGAGGTAATCTCTTATAAAAGCAGTAAAACTGGGCTGGAGAGATGGCCTAAGGTTTAAGAGCACTGACCGCTCTTACAGAGGACCCCGGGTTCGATCCCCATGCCCACATGTTGGCCGAGAACCACCCGAAACTCCAATCCAGGAAACTCCAATTCCAGGAATCCGACACCCTCTTCTGACCTCTGCGCATTGCACAACGCGGTGCAAACCTGCATGCAGACAGTACATTCATACACATAACAGAAATAAATAAAAATAAAAAAAATTAATAAAATAACCAGTAAAACTGCCTTCTTTAATTGACACAGACGATAGGAACTGTGAAAAGAATTATTCCTATTCAGAACCAAAATATAATACTAAAGTCTCCTTAAGCTGTGCATTTCAGCAAAATATATTAATACACGAGAGCTTAGAGATATCAGCAATGGGAATTCTACCAAGGAGATGTTGGCCAGGGGATCCAAGACCCCCAAAAAGGTAAAGGCTGCTTGCCTGGTAAACTGGGATACCTGCAAGAAGAGAGGCGATAAGGCCCTGCTGTCAAAGACCTGATGTAAGCACGGGAAAGATGATTGAGACCGCACTTGCAAGTGTACGTGGTCTCTGGAATACCAGAACCAGTGTTACAAAAGCCACTAAATCCAATAAGAGCAAATATAGGTTTCCTTGAGTCAAGCAAGACTCCTCCATCAGCACCAGCTACACATCACCTGCCTGGAAATACTGTGCAGCAGTGGCAGCCATATGCCCTATATCCCAAATCTAATTGGCTATTAGCTCTCTCCTGGAGGAATAACCCATGGCTGATGCCACAAGCTTACATCCTCTAGTGGTTAGGAGATGTTATAAGCCACGGTAAAGACCCTGTCATATTTTAACGGAAAAAACGTAATTCTTGGATTAACATACCATCCAAACATCTGTGTCTATACCAAAAGTTTACCTACATAACAGATTACTACTGTTTAAATACCTATATATCTAATTGTTAGTGCTTCATTAGTAGGATTGAAAGGTTATTCCTGGACAAATTGTCAGCCCATCAAAGGAAACAGCCAGAATTGACCAGAGTCCAAGACAACAGCTCCAGAGAAAGTAGACTATTTTGCTTCTCATCCACCTGTGCCCCTTTTCTAAGCCTAGGGAACAATCTGCAGAAGAGGGGGTGTGGTAGAATGTAAGGGCTGTGATTGGGGTAAATGGTGAAGCTATAGCAAGATAGACTGGACACTTATTTGATCGACTTGATTGTACATACAAGCGCCCCCCACAGCTGGATGGTGGGACCCTTGGGCTGTGTGGGTTTGGGCACAACTGCTTACAAAATGGTTTTACACAATGGATGCTTGTATTCATAAATTATTACTTATTGCTTAAAAAATGAAAAAAAAAGAAGAAAAAAAAAAAACGAGTCCTCGACAGCTCACCCTCTGTCTGCGTTAACCCGATGCCTAGGGTCTGTTAGTTTGGTATGTGCCTCTCACCCACTTTCACTTCTGTGTGGACCCCAAAATTCTCCAGCAGGTCTGGGGGAATGTCTACAAACCACCACTGTAACCTTATAGCCCACCTATTCTCTTATTTTGAAAATGCAAACTCCAGAAAAGAGATAGAGTTTCTGAAGAAATGCCATCTGAAATAAAATTTTTAAATAGAAATAAAAAGGAAAAAAGGCAAAAAAAAAAAAAAACCCCAAAACCTCACAAACTCAAACAAAAAGCTTAGAGGAAATGAGCCAAAAGAATTTGAGTGAATGGAGCAGTGAATATCAGTTCTTTAAGATCTATTGTTCTAGTTTGTCTTCAGTTGCTGTGACAAAACACACTGACCACTACCAACTTGGGGAGGAAAGGGTTTATTCAGCTCACATCTCCTGGGTCATAGTTCATCACTCAGGGCCGGAATCTGGAGGCAGGAGCTGAACCACAGATAATCGAGGAATGCTTCTCACTGGCTTGCTCCTTTGGCCCATGCTCACCCTGCTTTCTTATAACACAACAACCTGTCCAGGGATTGCACCACCCACGGTATGGCTGGGCTCTCCCACATCACTCAACAATCAAGAAAATACCCTACAGACTTAGCCAAAGGGCACTCCAATGGAGGCAATTCCCCAATTTGCGGCTCCTTCAACTGTCAAGTTGATACTAATCCTATCCAGCATAGCTCCCAAATGAAAAGTTTAATGATGCACATACAAGAATTCAGGGAAAAGGGGGGAATAAACCAAATTCAAAACCTGTTAATGGGAAGGGGGCAGTAAATAAGATCACAGACAAATTAATGACAAGAAAAGAAACAAAAAAAAAAAAAAAAAAAAAAAATTTCTTTTTAATATATAAACGAGCTTTGACAAATCCCTAGCCACAATTCAGCAAAACAACCTCATACTGATTCTGAATTCACAAAATTAGATATGAAAATGAATCACCATAGCAGATAATAATGAAATGCTAATAATTATAAGGACATATAGAAAAACCTCTATTAAATAAATAAAGAGTCTAAAGTCAACATGAGTTCGTACATGCATATGTGTCTACCAAATTTAAAGCAAAATGAAACACAACACTTAAATAGATCTATAATTAGAAATGAAATTGGATCACCAGGTGTGATGGTGCACACCTTTTTTTAACCTTGGGAGGCAGAGGCAGGTGGGATCTTTGTGAGTTCAAGGCCAACCTGGTCTAGTAGTAGTTCTAGCGGACAAAACTGGGCTACAGAGAGACCCTGTCTCAAAAAAGAACCAAAAAGAGAAAAAAAATGAAATTGGATTGGTAATAAAATGTCTCCCTACCTACAAAAGAGCCACATGTCCATGGGGGGGGAGTTATGATTTCACAGGCAAATAGGTTTCCCTTCTATAGGTCTTGGAGTATTTTAGCCAAAGATCTTGGAATTTACTTATTCATCAAATCAATTCAGTTTTGTCTAGTTCTGTACATTTCTCTTCCTTTCTTGAGAACAAGATCAAATCCATAATATTTTGTCAGTTTAAGAATTGTCATAGAGATGGCTGAAATCAGAGCAATGTTCAACTATGGACAGTGAAAGGAAATGTTTCAATGTTTTCATCAACATCACAATTTTGATAGTGTAAAATATAGTTGTGCATATATTCATAATCCAAACACCTGGGAGAGAAAGGAGGACAATTCGTTCAAGGCTGAGACTACATAATGAGGAAAATATTACTATGCCCTAGGCTCTGTGAATATGTGGACCTAATCTAAGCTGGCTAGCAATTAAGTCAGAAATTTAGACTGAACTCAAGTTGTTCCCCAAATTGTTTTCCAGATGATCCTAGTTTCCTGCTACCTGTGCCTACCCTCCATTTTGTTATCACAGAAAAACACAAAAAGCTGAGTAATTTATAAAGCATTGCTATTTTCTTGCCATAGTTCCAGAGGCCTGGAAGTCCATGATACCAGCCTTTAATTCTGTAACCTGCATGTGCTTCCACAACAGAACACAAAAATTAAAGCTTCCAACTCTGTGGAGTGTATGTGTGTGGGTGCACCAGTCACTGCATGTATGCGGAGACCTGAAGACAACTGGTGGAAGCCAGATTCCTAGCATGTGGGATCAAACCCAGGTTGTGGGGATTGGTGACAGGTGGCTTTGTGTGCTGAGTAATCCCACAGGTCTTGAAGACTTTTAAAAGGTCTTAGCCTCACTAAGAAAGAAGCAATCCCTATGGCCTCACCTCTTCAAGGTCCTAACCCTTCACATCATATCAGCAACACCCACATTGGGGAAGGACATTCAAAGTGATCATCAGAAGAAAATTAGAAATATAGTACTCATTAGACAGTTTTATTTAATATTTTACATATTTGAAGAACTGATTAAAAACACATCTTTATCAGGTTCTTAAAAAACCCATACAAAAGGAAAATATGGTTGGGTCTAAATTCATTTGGATAGTTCATTATACTTAAAAAAATTAAGTCTTTAGTACCTAGGATGTTAATAATAGCAGTTGGAAATAATACTGTTTCAAATCCACAGTTCAAATAAGTCATGCTTTCTTTGTTTCTTGATACTACAGATTTAATAACAGTGGAAGAGACACATAGCTTCCTACATGGACTAGATACCAAGAGACTACGCCTATAAGCTGAAAATGGAAAATCAAACACTAAGGTATGACATTATTGAACTGCAGAACAGATTGTCATGAGCTTCCTAGAAGGCACAGAAAACAGAATTAATAAAGAGTGGTCTTTTTCATCATTCTCAAAAATTCTTCATTTATTTCTCCATCTCCATCATGATCAGCTTCATCAAGCATTTCCTGTAAAACAAGATGCACCATGAGATATAAAATCTATTACAAATGATTTGAGAAATTTATCATATGACAAATTGAACAGGAATTTTTGTTTTTTTAAAAAAATATTTCATTTATGATTTATTATTTTATGTATATGAGTGTATTGCTTGTATGTGTGTAAGTGCACCTGTGTCATGCAATGCTTGAGGAGGTCAGAAGAAAGCACTGGATTCCTGTAGAACTGGAGTTAAGGACAGCTGTTAGCTGCTCTGTGGTTATTTGGAATAGAGCTCCAGTGCTCAGCAAGGGCAGTCAATGCTCTTAACCGCTGAGCCATCTCTCCATACCAGAATTTTTGTTTTTAATGTGTGAGTACAACTAGTTATATGAATCACAGAAAATATATGTACATTATAAGCAAGGTTTACCTGCAGCTCCTCCTCTGTTAAATTTTCCCCTAGTTCCTTGGCAACCCTCTTGATGTTATTTAGTGATATACTTCCAGTGGCATCATCATCAAATAATTTGAAAGCCTTCAGTATTTCTTCTTTCTTATCTTTTTCACTCTTTTTTTTTTCAGATGCATTACCATTTTTATCAAAACCTTTAAACCAATGTTGCTTAATATACACATATTTACATTTACTAAGTCCTAAAACACCATGTAACCTGTAGACAGAGTCGGGGCAAAATTGGATACTTGTTGAACTCACATGAATTAAATATGCATTAATCGAATATACACCTGTGTCCCTCTCCCACCCCTCACAATTCACCATTTCAGTCAGTTTTCTGATGCAGTCTTTATGTTCTTGTTCTTTTAATATGCATCCCTATCCACAAGAAATATTTATAACTGGGTTTTTGGTGCTAATATCCACAGATGAGGGATACCATTCATCATTTGTTTTTCTGGGACTGTCTTACTTCACTTAATATATCTTCTAGCTCCATCCATTTACCTGCAAAATTCATGATGTTTTCTTTCTTTACTACTACATAGAACTCCATTGCATACATGTACCACATTTTCTCTATCCAGTTAAAGAGGGCGTCGGATTCCCCTGGAACTGGAGTTCTCCTGGAATTGGAGTTACAGACGGTTCTTAGCCGCCATGTGGGTGCTGGGGATCGAACCCAGGTCCTTTGCAAGAGCAGTCGGTGCTCTTAACCGCTAGGCTATCTCTCCAGCCCCTCTTTTTCACTCTTTAGAAAATTAAAAGTCATTAGCCTTTTATTTATTTATTCAATCAATTGGACTTATCCGGCTTCTAATGCTTCATGTTTCTTCATGTGTATGTATGTATGTACCATAAAGCAGAGCTCGCACTCAATTGGTCTTTTAACAATTACTTCAATGTACTCATATCTGCCCTCAAGGTTCTTAAGACAATATTTATGGAAGCAGGAAGAGGCACGAATCGATAAAGAAAATGCACCCCTTACAAGCTCAATACCAAAAATGTAAGCTCAAGAGTCAGGGACACTGCCAGCAACAATGAGCACACAATTTTGTTTCTCTTTTTTTTTTTTTATGTGTATGAGTGTACTGTCTGCATGTAAGTTGGTGAACCCGAGTCATGCATGCTGCACAGGTCAGAAGAGGGCATCGGATTCCCCTGGAACTGGAGTTAAAGACTATTCTTAGCTGCTATGCTGGTGCTGGGAATCGAACCCAGGTCTTCTGCCAGAGCAGTTGGCACTCTTAACCACTGAGCCATCTCTCCAGCACCACAATATGTTTTCCAAGTATAAGGCTTCAGAATTTGGGCTCCATCCTATCCTGCCATATGTCAAATTTTCCTGATATAAAAAATCCATCTTCTGCCAGGCGTGGTGGCACACACCTTTAATCCTAGCACTTGGGAGGTAGAGGCAGGCAGATCTTTGTGAGTTCAAGGCCAACTTGGTCTACAGTGTGAGTTCTAGGACAGCTGGGGCTACAGGGAGACCCTGTCTCGAAAAGACAAAACAAACGAACGAACAAACAAAAAACCCAAACAAATTTTCTCTACCAGATAATCTTTTCTTTACCACTCTAAAAACACCTTTAATCTTGCTTTTTTCATAAAAATTGTACCCATCCTTAAAAACCTAGTTCCAATTCTTCCATGAAACCTATGATTGCTCCAGCCCCAACATGTAGATTTCTGGTTGTATTTCTTAGAAAAATATAACTGGGGCTGGAGAGATGGCTCAGTGGTTAGGAGCACTGACTGCTCTTGCAGAGGACCCGGGTTCGACTCCCAGCACCCACATGGTGGCTAAGAAGTGTCTTTAAGCTGGGTATGGTGGCACATGCCTTTAATTCTAGCACTCAGGAGGCAGAGGCAGGTGGATCTCTGTGAGTTCAAGGCCAGCCTGGTCTACAGAGTGAATTACAGGCCAGCTGGGGTTATAGGGAGACCCTGTCTCAAAACACATACACAAACAAACAACACAAACACATGACTATACTCTTCTTACACTCATGATGGCAAAAAAATCTTCAAAACAAATGGTGCCACTCCCTTCTTTGTCAACTTCAGCTATCACTTGCTTAACTTCTTTCTTTGGCTCAAATCCTAAGGCCTGCATTGCAATCTGAAATAGGAAGGAAATATATTTTAATATGCCATGGTTTCATTCTGAGGCTTTAAATTACTAATAAACTGCTTCTCTCTTTCTTCAAGTGGACTGGGCATAAACCTAGAAACTAGGTCAGCAGGCCTAGATCCGACCCTCCCGTGCTGCGTGCACAACTCTGCTCACTCAGGGCTTTGGGTTATTCATTGTTCTGTTAATGGAGGGCAGGTATATGTTCGTATCTTTCAGAAGACTGTTGTTAAAGATATGAAGAATATCACAAGTATGGCCTGGGGAAAGCCTAGTGCTACAGCCCTTGTCCAGCAGGTACAAGGCCCTGGGTTCGATCCCCAAAAGAAAGCCTCATGAAAAACATGGTTTTTAAAATACTTCTTAAAATAATTTCAGAACCTTTAATTCTTTCACATCTATGGTCCCAGATCCATCAATGTCGAATAAGCCAAAGGCCTCTTTAATTTCTTGCTTTCGAGCTTCATTCAATTCAATTTTTGCTGCTTTTCTCTTCCATTGGTCTAAATTCATGCAATGGCTGAATGCCTGTAATAAATATACATGTGGGTGAAAGATAAACTACATAACTAGAATAATTGATGACCTAATTAAATCCAACAAATGAGCGTATTCAAGTATCCCACTTCCTACAATATAACGAACTCAAGTTCCCCCTTAATATTTGTGCTTTGGGTTACTAATATCCTCTTTTTCTTCCCACCTTTTGAGACAAGATCTCCCTATGGAGCCCAGGGTGGCCTGGAATTCTCAATCACTTAAGCCTCCTGAGTACAGTTATTAGTATCTTCATTGAAAGGACAGTATCTTTTTCATCTTAGATTTTCCCCTTAAAACTACCACTCTCTAAGGGAGATGGCTTAGAACAGTGGGTGGTGTTATATCAGTGGCTTATCAGAAAAAGTCATTTAAGAAATATGTACTCTTTTTTGCTCTTGTTTTTTATTTGAGACAGAGTCTCCCTGTAGTCCAACATGGCCTGGAACTCACTATGTAGATCAGACTGGCCTCAAACAATGATTCAGCTGCCTCTGCTTTCTGAGTACTGAGATTAAAGACATGTACTACCAAGCCTGGCCTAAATGTACTCTTCATATGTGCCAGTATGTAGCACTACATGTGCTCATATGCTGGGGAAATGTTCACTAGAACACAGTTCTCCTCTCCTATTATCGACTAGCATGTGCCTAATATTACACAAGCACAAAAGTAAAAACCACATTTTTTAGGTGAACAGCTTCTCCAGGGATCTGGAGCAGAGTGTTTGGATAGTTACCAGGATGCACTTAACATGTACTTTTTCCTTTATTTTTTTCTAGTCATTATTTTCTGACAACAAGCTGGGTCACAAAGCTACTGCAGATTATTCTTCTGCCTGCAAGTACGAAGTTGCTGTAGATCTAAGTGGCCTGATTTATACAAGTTGTTGGGTGTGGATTCTTGGTTCCAGAACTTCAGATTCTGATGAATCCTAGATCCTAAGGCCCATCTAAGCCTATTTTCTCAGCAGGGAGAGTCAGTAGCTTCCTGGCTGTGAATGACTGGAGTTGTCAGTGGCCACCTTGCCTGACAGTGGCTGCTTGTGCCCAACCATCAGTGACTGAGCCAGTGGCTCCCCATTATCAGTGGCTTAGAGTCCCCTTCTAAAATCAGTGGCCGAGTGCCCCCTACTGTTAGTGGCTGAGTGCCCCCTTCCGTGGCTGTGTCCCCTCCCACAGTCAGTTGATTGTGTGGGCATTAGGTCGCCCAGGCCTCCTGCTCTTGCAGCTCTTGGGTCTCTCCATGGTCCTTTCTGACTACAGGATGTTGTCTCTAGCACTAGACTTCATGAACTGCTGGATGGAGTGGGTGAGGAGCGGGGATGGAGACCCATACTGTGTCCTCAGAATCCTGGCGAACAGAAGGGAGTATGCTTCACATTACACAAACCCTGTCTCCAGCACTCACCATGTCCCCAACCAGCCGGCGCCCGCCGCCATCCAACGGCAGCCCGAGGTCTCAGGGCTGCGCGCGCGGTGCGGCATTGCTAGGGCTGCTCAGCGTTCGCCCCGCCCCCGGGCCCTGGATGGACGCTCATTCCTCCCAATGGAAAGAAAGAGCGCTCCCTCCTCCCCCTCCCCCTCCCCCTCCTCCTCCTCCTCCTCCTCCTCCTCTCCCTTCTTCCCCTCCTCCTCCTGCTGAACCGCTTAGCGCAGGCGCAAACTGTGGCCAGGCGGGCGAATTCCCGGCGTGCAGAGCGATGTGCGGTGAGGCGGGTCGAGTGCAGAGAGGGTGGGGCAGGGTGCTGACGGGTCCCGTGCTCCGTGCCTGAGGGGTCCGTGAGGGTGGGACCGGGTGCTGGTAGAGGCCAGGATGCGGGGAGGGTGGGGCAGGGTGCTAGGGGAGCCTGGTGCTCGGTGCCTGCGCGCAGCCGGGCCTGATGGCCGTATTCTCCAACTAGGCCTCCTCTTGGGGTAGGAAGAAGGTGCCAAATGCCACCTGACGACGTCAGCAGTCATTTGGTGCTCTTTTTTTTTTTTTAATTACTTATTTTTGTATGTATATGAATGTACTGTCTGCATGTAGGTCTGTGCACCTGTGTCGTGCAGTGCCGCGGAGGTCAGAAGAGGGTGTTGGATTCCCCTGGAACTGGAGTTCTCCTGGAACTGGAGTTACAGACGGTTCTTAGCCGCCATGTGGGTGCTGGGGATCGAACCCGGGTCCTCTGCAAGAGCAGTCGGTGCTCTTAACCGCTAGGCTATCTCTCCAGCCCCATTTGGTGCTCTTATGAGTTTTCCGAAGCCCTCCCTGTTCTGTGCCTGCTAGGACCCTAGCAGATGCCTGAGCATAGTAATCCTTAAATCTCAGGCTTCCGGGGAAATAGGATTAGCCTTATATTACAAGCGAATTTATTTCTGTAAAAAGTTACCTCAATAGGAAAAAAAAAATTTCTTCAATGCGAATTCAAATGATGTAAATTTAAGATATTTTGTGAATGGTATTAACCATCCCTCAGGCCATGTGGGATCTGGAAAGTAGCTTTTGGACCTAGAAATGAATATTGATCAAATGTATACCCAACCTAATTCCAGCTTTTAAGTATTCTTTGATCTCATTTTATCTAGGGGCTATTAAAAGGCTGCTATAGTTTAACTACTTTTACATCACTGTGATTTAGGGATTCGGATTATTGTACTTTTGAAATTTTTAATAATACATTCAGATTCCAATTTCCAGAACTTGAGTGTGTGGGATGTCAGTCATGAACCTGTTACTAATTCAATTGTGCCGGGAGCTGGAGAGATGATGACTCAGTGGGTCAAGAGCACTGGCTGCTCTGGGGTGGGTTCCCAGCACCCACATGGCAGCTAACAGCTGTTTGTAACTTTAGTTCCAGGGGATCCAACACCCTCTTCTGACTTCTATGGGCATTGCACAACATAGGTGCACTTACCATGAAAGTAATACACATAAATAAAAGTAATAAATATTAAGAAAAACTTTAGCAAGAACTCAGAAAATAGTAAAGCCATACACATTCTTTTTTTTTTTTTTT
>VZQC01010786.1:33175-56115 GCA_009823505.1 Rhizomys pruinosus | reverse complement strand
GTCTCAGCCAGGCGTGGTGGCACACGCCTTTAATCCTAGCACTTGGGAGGCAGAGGCAGGCGGATCTTTGTGAGTTCAAGGCCAGCCTGGTTTACAGAGTGAGTTCCAGGACAGCTGGGGCTGCAGGGAAACCCCGTCTAGAAAAGACCAAAAAAAAAAAAAAAATACACAGGTGTTAAGCTGGGCATGGTGGCACAGGCCTTTAATTCTAGCACTCCGGAGGCAGAGGCAGGGAGATCTTTGTGAGTTCAAGGCCAGCCTGGTATACAGAGTGAGTTCTGGGACAGCTGGGGCTACAGGGAGACCCTGTCTTGAAATAAAACAAACAAACAAACAGAAATATACAGGTGTTAAGTGCTTTGATAGCACAGGAAGGAGGGACTGCTTCCTAGGACCTAGAAGAAAACTAATCACAGTGTTTCATTAGCATTAAAGGATTTAAAAAAAAAGGGAGGTACCCAAAGTATGGGGTAGATGAGGTGAAACTAAGCAGTGTATTCTGTGGCAAGGTCCTGGAACCTTTAAGGAAAGGTGGAAGAAGACAAGTCTCATAATTACACTGAGGTTGGATTATAGAACACCTGTGTTAAGTAGTAGACGTTTGATCTTTGGCAGTGGAGTATTTGATTCTAGTTCTTGGTTTTCAGAGACAATTGTAATTAACTGTGTGAAGGAGGAACCCCCTTTAATTCAAGACTGCCAACCAAGGGGCCCAAAGTAGTTGAAAGAGGACCATTAATAGTCACATCTGTGTGTTTACTTAATGTAACATTTACTTAACTCAACATTATTGATAGTTTGGCAAGAGCCATTCATTCATTCATTTATCCAATGTTTATTGAGTGCCTCAACCATTATGTCAGGCAGTATTCTAGGTACTTAAGATACCTCAGTGACTAAAATGGTCTTCTAGTAATTACATTTAAATAACGATGTCCTGTACATAATAAACAAACTATGCTATTTTATGTTATCAGGGGAAAAAAAGGAAAGAACGTGTAAAGAGAGTTTTCAGAGTGTGGAGAAGCAAGAGATTTGTGCTGTTGATGGGATGGTTAGGGTATAAGGCTTCCTTGAAAAGAAAACTTAGGGAAGTATTTAAAGATGGTTGTGCAGTAGATTTCCTAGAGAACATTCCAGAAAAAAGGAACACTTAAAACAGAAATGCTGGCATAGAGAGCATGCCTTTTATGTTCTAAGAATCAAATGAGGCCTGAGCAAAGCAGAGTAGAGCAGTCAGAGAGGTGGAAACACAGGTTATAGTGTTGTGTGCGGACAGAGACCATTTTGAGTGAGTTATGTATGGAGTGAAAGGATCTGAGTTCACTCTTTATAGGGACTTCTGTGCCAAACAAAGGAGTAAAGACTTATTTTCTGAGAGACTGTTAAGCAGTGGAGTAAGATTATGGTGTTGGGAGTTGACTGGAAGTGAACAAACTGTTGATTTTGATGATGAAAATTCTAGTCACACCCATCAGGAAATGCAGATTTTTAAATGCAACCCTCAAAAAGCATGTCTGACCTGAGTATTTAGACTAGACATGATTTTATGAAAAAAAAAAAAGCCAAGAACTTCTGAAGTCAAAATCCCACTTAAATAGACTGACTCTGCTCTTCCATTACAGCTAGAAAGTTAGGAAAACATTAATCTGGTGAGGAATGAAAATGAAGTGTGTGTGGAAAACATTGGCACTTGTGAATAGCAGAAAAAAAAATCAGATTGTGTCAGTGCAGCCAGTGCCAAGAACACTTGCCAGAGGTGCTTACCATGTTTAAATTACCTACCTTCCCATCTCCATCATTGTCAGAGGTGCTTACCATGTTTAAATTACCACCTTCCCATCTCCCTCATTGTCAGAGGCACTTACCATGTTTAAATTACCACCTTCCCATCTCCCTCATTGTAGGCACTTACCATGTTTAAATTACCACCTTCCTATCTCCCTCATTATCAGAGGCGCTTACCATGTTTAAATTACCACCTTCCCACTCCCTCATTGTAGGCACTTACCATGTTTAAATACCACCTTCCCATCTCCCTCATTGTCAGAGGTGCTTACTATGTTTAAATTACCACCTTCCCATCTCCCTCATTGGAGGCACTTACAATGTTTAAATTACCACCTTCCTATCTCCCTCATTGTCAGAGGTGCTTACCATGTTTAAATTACCACCTTCCCATCTCCCTCATTGTCAGAGGTGCTTACTGTGTTTAAATTACCACCTTCCCATCTCCCTTATTGTAGGCACTTACCATGTTTAAATTACCACCTTCCCATCTCCCTCATTGTCAGAGGCGCTTATCTTGTTTAAATACCACCTTCCCATCTCCCTCATTGTCAGAGGCGCTTACCATGTTTAAATACCACCTTCCCATCTCCCTCATTGTCAGAGGCGCTTACCATGTTTAAATACCACCTTCCCATCTCCCTCATTGTCAGAGGTGCTTACCATGTTTAAATTACCCACCTTCCCATCTCCCTCATTGTAGGCACTTACCATGTTTAAATTACCACCTTCCCATCTCCCTCATTGTCAGAGGTGCTTAACATGTTTAAATTACCCACCTTCCCATCTCCCTCATTGTCAGAGGTGCTTACCATGTTTAAATTACCCACCTTCCCATCTCCCTCATTGTCAGAGGCGCTTACCATGTTTAAATACCACCTTCCCATCTCCCTCATTGTAGGCACTTACCATGTTTAAATTACCACCTTCCCATCTCGCTCATTGTCAGAGGTGCTTACCATGTTTAAATTACCCACCTTCCCATCTCCCTCACTGTCTTTGCCTTTTTCACACCCAATGTCTTACAAAATGAAAAATTCTTGTTTTGAGTTTGTATTTTGTGTTAATAATAGTTCATTGCAGCCTCTTTAAAAAATAACTTAGGGAAAACAAAGCAAAACACTAGCATGGTGTGGAGGCACATGCTTTTAATTCCAGCCCTGGGGAAACAAGGGCAAGTGGATCTCTGTGAGATCCAGGCCAGCCTGGTCTATGTATCTCGTTCTAGGACAGCTTGGGCTACAGGGATACTCTGTCTCAAAAACAAACAAACAAGCAAACAAATAATAAATAAAATTTAGGAGTTCTTCCAAAGTTAGAAATGTTACAACTATTTTCCAGTTATTACTGAAACTTGAAACAGCTTCTTCAAATGCTAAAACCGATCTCTTTTGAATGTTTATTTTGATATTAATTGTATATTACCTTTTCCTTATAGAGCATTGAAATCCATTCTTTAAGAAAGCTTTTTTCATGAAAATTCAATACAGACTGAGCTTGAAATACCTCATAGGTTTTTCTTATTGCTATAAATAGTTTTTCACTCATAGAGTAATACACTGTAGTTTAATCACAGTGTAGAAAGGAAAACTGAAGTAGAGTCTCTGACACTCTTAAAACAATGTGGACACCTGCAATTTAGGGTATAGACCAGGCATGGAAAAAAACAGAAAGTTTGAAAGTGTTAATGTGGAAGATTCTAAAGCAGAGATGGGTAGAAGGGCAGCACAATGTAGCCTTGTATAATATTTGATAGAATAGTCAAACTCAGATTTTTAGCCTTTTACTCAATAGTTATGAAATTTTGTACATGTTACTCAGTTATCATGCCTCATGTTCCATAAATGGATTATTTTAGTACCTACCTCATATTGTTGTTTCTGAGGGTTTCATTTGAAATATATGTCAAGTGCTACACACAGGGTAAACTCTCAAAATATGTTAAAAATGAAAACCAAAAATAAGCCTGATGCCTCCGATTCTGACCAGCAGAAATAAAGCACCTCTAGCTCGTTCTTCTCAAAGTGGTTTATTCAGGCACATTACAGCATTTTTACTTCCTCCTCTTCTTCTTCTTCCCCATCTTTCTTCTCTGCCCTTTTTCTCCCCCCAAGAACAGAAAGTCTATTTATCCCTCTCCCGCTCCACCTTCTCCGCCCAGGTTGCGTGGCCTCAGTCTATTGGTATCATCTGGCCTGATCTTGTATCCAGGGTGCACCTGTGTAGCTCAAACGGTGGACGTGGCTTTACTTTGATGTAGGAGGGAATCAGGTGTTGAGGGAATCAGGTGTTAGTCATAAGATTTGGCTAAAGTCCCGGGCGCCATCTTGGGACTGTCGCCACACCTGCTCTCCACATCTCCCCCTTCTTTATTATTTTAGCAGAGAGAATGCCTGTCTTAGGTAGCCCCGTGCAGCAATGCCCCTTACCCATCATTGGGAGACAAACAGCACTGGTTTGTTCCCTGTCTTAGGTTGGTGGCATGCCCAGAGAGCTTTACCCGTCTTTGGCTACTTCTCTAGCATGCTAAGCCACACTTGAGGAGACTGTCCTGTCTCCACTGCTGCGCGTATTATGTTGACGAGATCACAAACGGCACATGCACCAAAAGGCCAGGAAACTAGTGAGGACCAGGCATAGGGCAAGTCCGACAATTACCACCCATTCTTTCAGTCGTGAAGCAGCGGTAGTAATCCAGTTTGTCAGCCCACCAGCCAAGGACACATCCACTCCGGTGGAGTTGATGTGAGCGATGGATTGTCTGAGGTCCCGCAACATGCCATCAAGATCCCTAGACAAGTTTCCTATAAGATACTGAGACAGGTTACGGGACAATTGAGTGGCATGGCTGGCATTTACAAATGGTATGGAAGTTACACACAACCCAGAAAATTTCCATTCACATCCCAGCACATGCTGTCGCTCTGACTTCCATAAAACACAATGAACACAAAAGGAGACCACATGCAAACAGGCGTAGCTTTAAAGGAGACATTTGTTCCTGCAGCATATTGAGATACTGTGGACTCGAAAGATGTATTCCAACTAAAGCTTGCATTACCCCAGCCCCCGTCCTTTAGCATACTGAAAGCAGAAATATTTGTACAACTACCATTCACCCCACACAGCAACCACACATTATAACCTGAGAATGATTTATTATGAGTTGTACTAATATAAGGGGAAAATGTAAAATACTTACGCACTGCCACAAGCAAAGCAATTACCTGTCTTTGGGCTAAATTTTCCTTTGGACATTTGCATAACTGCAGCAACCAATCCCGCACTGGTCAGTGGGCCTCCTAGTTCTCTGCACACCTTCATCCAGACCTCCAGCCCCTTGTTCTTATAAGGAGTAATGGCGTGTCTACATTCTTTAGTACATTGCTCAAATATAAGCTGTTTTAGTAGTGGCATTGCGGTATCAGCATCCCCAAAGATGCGGCCCCCAGCTTCCATAATCCTACCTACAAAATCTGAAAAAGTTTCCTTGGGCCCCTGAAGGATTTTGGTTAGATTTCCCCCCACCTCGCCTCTATTTGGGAGAGACTTCCATGCTCGGACGCCTAATGCATTAAGTCAGAGCAGATGTTGTGTTTCCCATAGTGCTAGCTAGAGCCTGTCCCGGAACCGGGAGCTTTATCGTCTCACTCTGAGAACCTTAATTGTCCCCTTTAGAACCTTAATTGTCCCCTTTCCCGGGGAGCTTTATTGTCTCACTCCGAGAACCTTAATTGTCCCCTTTTCCGGGGAGCTTTATTGTCTCACTCCGAGAACCTTAATTGTCCCCTTTTCCGGGGAGCTTTATTGTCTCACTCCGAGAACCTTAATTGTCCCCTTTTCCGGGGAGCTTTATTGTCTCACTCCGAGAGCCTTAATTGTCCCACTTACCTGGGAGCTTACCGACTAGTCACCCTGACCGCAATGAGTTCTGAACAAGAAAGGAAGAAGAACACGTTCCCCATGCGGGCCGCCACTTGATGCCTCTGATTCTGACCAGCAGAAATAAAGCACCTCTAGCTCATTCTTCTCAAAGTGGTTTATTCAGGCACATTACAGCATTTTTACTTCCTCCTCTTCTTCTTCTTCCCCATCTTTCTTCTCTGCCCTTTTTCTCCCCCCAAGAACAAAAAGTCTATTTATCCCTCTCCCGCTCCACCTTCTCCGCCCAGGTTGCGTGGCCTCAGTCTATTGGTATCATCTGGCCTGATCTTGTATCCAGGGTGCACCTGTGCAGCTCGAACGGTGGACGTGGCTTTACTTTGATGTAGGAGGGAATCAGGTGTTGAGGGAATCAGGTGTTAGTCATAAGATTTGGCTAAAGTCCCGGGCGCCATCTTGGGACTGTCGCCACACCTGCTCTCCACATAAACCAACCTTTTAAACATCCTTTGAACAAATTTTGCTTGATAACTGGATATCCATGAAGGGGAGGGGGTTGGAGACCACTACTTACAAAGATAATCTGATGACAAATTATAAACATAAACATAAAGAAAAAAACAGTACTTATAGTTCACATTTCCTAGAGTTAATGTTTAATGCAAAACTACAGTTTTTTATAACAGTATGGTATTGACATAGAATTATTATACAGTCCAATAAATTGAATTTAGAATCCAGAAATAAACCAACATAATCTATAGCAAATTGACTTTTGACAAAGGTGCTAAGAACACAGAAGGGGAAGAGCAGTTTATATGTAACAGGTGTTACTGTGACTACAGATCTCCTTGAGCAGAAGGACCTCTCCCTAACACCACATGCAAAAGCACTAAATCAAACTAAATTTAGTACACTAAATAGAATAACTTATAGAACTCTGAAGAAAATATTGGGTTAAATGCGTATAATCTTGGATTTGACAATGGATTCTGAGAACCATACCAAGAGCACGAGCTACGATAGCAGCAGGAAAGTAGTGGATTTCATCCAACTAAAAACATTTTGTGGGGCTGGAGAGATGGCCTAGCGGTTAAAAGTGCTGACTGCTCTTGCAGAGGACCCGGGTTCAATCCCCAACACCCACATGGCGGCTGAGAACTGTCTGAAACTCCAATTCCAGAACTCCAGTTCCAGGCAAATCCAATACCCTCTTCTGACCTCTGCAGCATTGCACAACACAGGTGCACAGACCTGCATGCAGCCAGTACATTCATACACATAGAGAAAAATAAATAAAAAAGAAAACATTTTATATATCAGAATGCACTATCAAAACACTGGAAAAGCCTCCTTACGGAACAACAGATTGTATTTGCAAATCATACATAGTGGTCCTCTGTCCATAGGGGTCAGGACCCCACCCTAATACCAAAATCTGCATGGGCATAAGTCCTTTGCATACCGTGGTGTATTATTGGAGTCTAACCTACACATATCCTCAGGTATACTTTGCATTATCCTTAAAACTAATAATGATTAGGGGGCTGGAGGGATGGCCTAGCGGTTAAGAGCGACGACCGCTCTTGCAGAGGACCCAGGTTCGATCCCCAGCACCCACATGGCGGCTGAGAACCGTCTGTGACTCCGGTTCCAGGAGAACTCCAGTTCCAGGGGAATCCGAGACCGTCTTCTGACCTCCGCGGCATCGCACGACACAGGTGCGCAGACCTGCATGCAGACAATACATTCATACACATAAAAATAAAAAATAAAAAAAATAAATAAAAAAAAACTAATAATGATTAACAGACTGAGAAAATATAAATGGTAGGTACATAGTTGTTCTAATGCATTGTTTAAGGAATGTTGGCAAAATAAGTATACATGTTCAGTACAGATACAGTTTTTGGTTTTTTTTTTTCCAAATATTTTCCATTAATGAGCAGATCCATGCATATGGAATCAACTGATACTAAAGGCTGACTGGCTATTGTTTCATAAGGGTTTACTATACAACATATATTAAAAAAACTTAGAACTCAACAACCCCTTAACAACCTATACTTAAAATGGGCAGAAAACTTCAATAGGCATTTCACCAAACAAGGCATACAAATGTCCAGTGAGCCCATGAAAAGATGTTTAACACCATTAGTCATTAGGAAGATGCAAATTAAAACCACAGTGAGCTATCATTTCACATCTTCTGAGATGTTTATAATTTTACAAAAACAAAATGTCAAATGGGAATAAATAGTACTGTCACATACATAAACTGCACACCCACCCAGAATTTGATCTTTGTACATGTAATTAGTTAAGATGAAGTCATACTAGATTAGGTTGGGTCCTATGTCCAATAACTGATGCCATAATTAGAAAGAGGGCATCTGAAAGAGTCAGAGAGTAGTTATGCAGTCAAATAGCAAAGACTACCAGGAGCAACTAGAGGTGAAAGAGGCAAGGAAGTACCCTTCACTAGAGATCTGAGAGGAAGCACTGCTGGGGACACCTTCACTTTGAAAATATGAATATATGCCGGGCGTGGTGGTGCACGCCTTTAATCCCAGCACTTGGGAGGCAGTGGCAGGCAGATCTCTGTGAGTTCAAGGCCAGCCTGGTCTACAAAGTGAGCTCCAGGCCAGCTGCGACTAAAGGGAGACCCTGTCTCAAAAATACCCCCAAAAGGGGCTGGAGAGATGGCCTAGCGGTTAAGAGCGCCAACCGCTCTTACAGAGGACCCGGGTTCAATCCCCGGCTGAGAACCATCTGAAACTCCAAATCCAGGAGAACTCCAGTTCCAGGGGAATCCGACACCCTCTTCTGACCTCCGCGGCATTGCACGACACGGGTGCACAGACTTGCATGCAGACAGTACATTCAGACACATAAATAAAATAAAAATAAAATTAAAATAAAATACCCCCAAAAAAGAAAATATGACTATATAAGGCTTCCTGATGCTTTGTGATACTCCTGAGTAGGAGTCCCAGGAAACTAGTGCAATGAGAATGTGGAGAAATCTAAACTTTTGTCCATTGCTGCTGTTGCTTTGCTGTTGTTTAAAAAAGAAGTACAACATTACCATATGACTTAGTAATTCTCTCTTCTGTTTATACCTAAAAAATTGGGAAACAGGTTCAAACACATACTTGTACAGAAAGTTCATAGCAGAATTGTAACAGCTAAAAGCTGGAAACAGCTCAAATGTCTACTAATGAATGGATATACAAAATATGGTATATACCACAGGGTGTTACTCTGTTATAAAAAGGAAGTAACTACAGATACATAAGTTTGTAAGAAGCCAAAAAACATGTTAAGTAAAAGGCAGAAAAAAACACATTTTGTCATTCCATTTATAGAAAATATCAACAATAGGTCAAAACATGGAGACTGAGGGGGCTGGAGAGATGGCTCAGTGGTTAAGAGTACTGAGTGTTCTTTCAGATGACCTGGGTTCCTTTTCCAGTACCCACATGATGGCTGACTGTTACTCCAGTTCCAGGGGATCCGATGTCCTCTTCTGGCCTCCATGGGCACTGCATGCAGGTGGTATGCCTCCATACATGCAGGCAAAATGTTCATACACATAAAATAAAAAAAAATCTTTTTTTAAATTGGAAAAAAAATAGAGATCAAAAGCAATTATAATTACCAGGGTTTGGAAAGAAGGGAACATAGTTGCTATTAAGCAGCAACTCTATGTTCCCTTTCAGGGCTCTGAAATCTTTTGGAGCTAGGTAGATGTGGTAGTGATACAGCATTCGGAATATACTAAATATAAATTGTATACTTTAATATCACTTCAGGTTTTTAAAGCTTTCAGAAGAAACATATAGAATAAATTTTCTTGTGGTAGGCAAAATTGTTTAATAGCAATAAGCAAAAACCTAAAATGAAATAAAAAAGATAAATGGACTATAGTAATGTACTGCCAGGAGGTAGTAAGGACCACAGGGAGTCAGGGTCATGAACCTAAGATGACATCAGTGAGCACATTTTTGTGCCACAACTAAAAGTGGATAAAGTTGATTTCATCAGAATTTGTAGCATTGTAAGGTAACAGGGAAGGATTTGAGGATGTGCACAGGAGTGATTAAAACCGTTGATAGATGAGATTTCAGCCTGTTCAGTGGGAAGATGATAATATAAGAGTTGGGGTGAAGGACAGTAAAATATAAGATCAGATAGTGTAAGAGAGGATAAGCCTCACCAGGCGTGGTGGCGCATGCCTTTAATCCTGACACTTGAGGGAGGCAGATCTCTGTGAGTTCAAGGCCAGCCTGGTCTACATAGTCCTAGACCAGCTGGGGCTATAGGGACACCCTGTCTCAAAAAGACCCCCCCCAAAAAAAAGATATAGTGAGCTTCATGATTGTTGAAGTTGTGGAATTGTAGAATATATTTTGATGCTCTCAAGGAGTATTTATGAGTGTATTGTATTATTCATTATGTAAGATTGAAAATGTCAAGAAAGAAGACTTGAGACAAAGTTTAAACCATCCTTTAGCAATTGTCTAGGGCTGTCCTGTCTTTTGTCCTTAGTCCTTGAAAGCCTGTAGGAAACTACTCTGGAGTAACTCTTGGTCCTGAGATGTGTCTGTCATCTTATTTTCACAGATGAATATAGCTGTTACAGAATGAAATTCACCAGAGTTGTGGTCACTATTAAAGGAAAAGAAAAAAATCTAAACTGTGTGCTGTTTGATATTTAAGATTTAAAAGTTCTGATGAAAAATATTTGAAGAACCATAAAGTCATAATAACATCATTGCTTATTTTAGCTTCAGTTCCTTACCTACTTGAGCTCATACCTGATAAGGCAGGCAGTTTTTGTTTTTTGTTTAGTGGTGGTTTTTTTGTTCTTGTTGTTGGTCTTTTTGAGACAGAGTCTCCCTATTTCCACATCTGTCCTCACTATGTAGGCCAAGCAGGCCTGGAACTCACAGCAATCTGCCTGCCTCTGCCTCCCAAGTGCTGGGATTGAAGGCATGTACACCATGCCTGGCAAGGTAGTTTTATTGTAGACTAAAAATAGTGTTTATTTTTAATGTGACCTCTAACATATTATCTTGAATACATCCAATTGCTTTTGGACTGCCCTTGAAATTGCACCTTTTTTCCCTTTGTAATATAATCAATGCTCGAATCTGTCTCCTCTCTATTCCACTTCCACATTTTGTAGAAGATTCTAAAGTGGCTGTTCCACCTCTGGTCTGGCAGTCTGAACTTTGCAGAATGCTAATAACCTGTGCAGACACTGTTCTAGGCCCATACTAACTGCAGTAGTAGCTTCTGTTATTAGCTGAATTTCTGGGTGTGGAAGCTGAAGGGCTACCTACTACCTAGTTATCAGTAGAACAAGGTCCAAGCCCAGGCTTCTAGACTTTCTCACTAGTACAGACTTTTGAAACACTATGTCAAGTGACATCTTAATCTTAACACTTCAGTGGTTCCCATTACAGGATGAAGCTTAATCTTCTTGGCATAGTGAATTACATCATAAAAGACACCCCAACTCCAGGCTGCTTGTGTGGCCCCCCATGTACAGGACTTTTTCACATGTAATTACATTTACTACCACCCCTTAAGCTTGCTAGCTCAGCTTGCTCACTCAAGTTACCCTGTAAACTGGATGTGGTGGCACATCCCTACACTTCCAGCACCCTAGAGATGGAGACATGATGATTACAAGTTCAAGATCAGCCTGAGCTACAGAGAAGACCCTGTCTCAAAAAGCAGAATTAAAAATGCTTCCCTTCAGGTCTCGTTCCACAGATTGCCTTCTCCAAACCTTGCCTTTTGCCTTGTGTTCCATTTCCTCTGCTGTATGGAGTGGTCACCCTCCATGCTATCCTGTCCCCTGTGCTTTTATCATTAATGTTACTCATTTGCATCATCACATTGATCCCATTTGATGGAAACTATCCAAAGGTATGAGCTGCATCTTATTCACTATAATCGTGAATCACAATGAGTAAAGTTCCAAGTGTTTATTTATTTGCAGATGATTATTCTTGGTGATGGCTTGCAAGATCTTAAACAAAAGAAGGCATGTGGGACTTCAGCAACTTTCATCATTCGCAGAGACAGGAAGAAGTTTCCTAGGCCCGGGAAAGGCCTCCAAGTTCATTACAGATGCAGAGTGTCATGAAAGCGTGTTAATCAGCTCAGTCCTAAGGCTTCTTGGAAGTTTGGATTTAACCAGTGCATCGGGGCAGCTTCTCAATGAAGCAGTTCAAGCACAGAATGTTGCATACAGAACTGGGACCAGCACTCTTTTGTTTCTTGCTGGTGCATGGAGCAGTGCTGTTGAAGAATGTCTCCATGTCGGTGTCCCTGCTGCAGTAATAGTGTCAGTAATGTCAGAAGGCTTGGACTCCTGCATTGAAGCGCTAGTCTCCCTTCAAGTGCCCATCCATAATATATTTGGCCAGATGGACAACACAAGTACAGCTTATGAAGAAACAGTTGATGTCAGTTTGTTTCCTTTTGTACAAGTCCCTTCAGGTACTGGTTTGATAGAGGAAAAGAATTATTTCAAAGATCCTGTATTTCAGTTAGTGGCCACTTACAGTCTTTCTGGGAAACTTGCTAAGTCACCTAAATTCTTCAAATCTCAGGTTAAAGTTGAAGCAGATAAAAACCTACCACAAGCTCTGGAAAGCAGCCTGGATGCAGACTCTTGCAGAACATCAGCACTGACTCACAGTAGGCATTTTTGTAGTTCAGATAATACCCGTTGGATAAACAAACCTGATGGGATTCTAGAACAATGTGGTACAGCTTCTCCCCAAACTTCCAGATGTGATGATTTAGCAGAATTGGCAGCCGGCTTGAGCCATGGAGACCACAGCAGCATGGCCATAGCAGAGGCTGCAGTGAGGCTGCAGTGGCGGAGTTTGTGCCTGCAGCGAGCCAGCCTCGAGGTGCCACTTGCATTGGACATTTCAAGACTCCACACTTGCTGTCTCCCAGGCTTACCTGAAACTCTTTCTTGTGTTTTTCTAGGATATATCATTGCTGTACCTGTGTCTAGTTTTACTCTGATCAAGGAATTGCAGAATCAACCTCTCCGGGTAGCTCTCATTGAGGGTGACCTAACAGAGAGTTATCGCCACCTGGGATTTAATAAATCTGCAGATATTAAGACAGTGTTAGATAGTGGGAAGCTTCCAGGAGACAGATCAGAACGGTGGACAAATCATGTGTTACAGGTGTTAACCCAGTTTAATGTGAACCTCATCCTAGTACAAGGAAATGTATCTGAACAATTGACTGAAAAATGCATGCACAGTAAGCGGCTGGTAATTGGGTCAGTTAATGGCAACGTGCTGCAGGCTTTTGCAGAGGCTGCAGAAGCAGTGCCAGTGGCCTACGTCACACAAGTGAATGAAGACTGTGTGGGCAGTGGGGTCTCTGTGACCTTCTGGAGAAGTCCCCAGCGTGTTGTAGATAGGAGCAACAGAATGGCAATCTTGTTAAAAACAGAAAGGATTAATTTGATTACAGCAGTGCTCACTAGCCCCATCAGTGCCCAGATGCAGACCAAGGAGGACAGGTTCTGGTCTTGTGTGTGTCGTTTATACCATGCTCTGAAAGAGGAAAAGGTCTTCCTTGGAGGTGGTGCTGTTGAATTTTTATGCCTTAGCCATCTTCAAATTCTTGCTGAGCAATCTTTGAATAAAGGAAACCATGCCTGTTCAAGGTGGCTTCCTAAGGCTTCCTCTTGGCTGGCCTCATCTCTGTCAATCTATAGGCCTACTGTGCTGAAGTGCCTGGCAAGCGGATGGCATAAATACCTCTCAGCTATCATGTGTAACACTGCCACTCACTCATCAGCAGTGGAAGCCAGCATGTTCATTCAACAGCATGTACAAAATGCCACCGACTCTGGTTTTCCTTCATCTTACATCCTGAGCAAATATAGTAAACTAAGTAGTGGGGTTTTTCATTCAGGAATTTCAGATCATCTAAAGTGTGTTCCAAAAGTTTATGATACTGTGACACCAAAGATTGAAGCGTGGCGCCGAGCATTGGATTTAGTACTCCTAGTACTTCAGACAGACAGTGAAATTATTACTGGACTTGTATGTACACAGATGAATTCAAAGGAATTAGATGGGGTTTTATTTTTGTAAGGTTATTGTCTAAATCTTTGAGAAATAATAATAATACATTTTTTTCAGTTTGTGTGTGTCTATGTGTCTGTGTGTGTATGTACGTACGTATACATACATGTGTGCAGATGGCCAAGGAGGCCAGAAGAGGGCAGTAGAGCCCCTAGACCTGGAGTTACAGGCAGTTGTAAACTACCTGATATGGGTGCTGGGAATCCAGCTTGGGACCTCTGCAAGAGCAGCAAGTGCTCTTAACTACAGAGCCCTAATAAAATTTTAATAGTCAAGTCATAGTATCTAAATTGCTAGGTATTTTCAAGGATAAAAGGGCTGATATCAGCCGGGCATGGTAGCACACGCCTTTAATCCTAGCACTTAGGAGGCAGAGACAGGCAGATCTTTGTGGGTTCAAGGCCAGCCCGGTCTACAGAGCGAGTTCCAGGACAGCTGGGGCTACAGGGAGACCCTGTCTCAAAAAGACTTAAAAAAAAAAAAAAAAAGCTGATTTCTATCAGCAACTGCAGCATTTGGATTTTTTACCTTACTCATAAACTAACAAGCTAGTCTGTTTCTGTTTCATGGATGCTACAGGTTATGTGAGAGCTTTTACTATTCGGGCAGAAGCTGTATCCAGAGTGAGTGTCACACTGCTTGTGTCAGTTCCCTTTTTGTATCCAGAGTGTCACACTGCTTGTGTCAGTTCCCTTTTTGTTCTGCAAGAGGACACACTTACCAGGCATGGTGGCAAATGCCTGTAATCCCAGCACTTGGGAGGCAGAGACAGGCAGATCTCTGTGAGTTCAAGGTCAGCCTGGTCTACCTAGTGAGTTCCAGGTCAGCTGAGGCTACAGGGAGACCCTGTCTCAAAAAGACCAAAAAAAAAAAAAAGAAAAGAAAAAAGGACACACTTGAGTTGAAGGAGAGGACACAAGCGGTCATTGAGTTGAAGGAGAGGAGCACTCAGCTTGGGGTGGTCACTGTTTAAGCAGAAACAAATCTGATTGTCTAACAGGTGATTAGGTTCTTCAGGGTTGCTTAAGGCAAACCAGCCTTGGACATAGACTAGGTAAAGGTCAGCTGAGGCCTTACAATTTTCATACCTATGTAACATATATATAGAGAATTTACAGAGGAGGGCCTCTTCTATCAGACTTTGTCAGTTTGCATTAGGCTGGGTTTATTGGAAGACCCTAGGGGAATAGAATTGAAAATTTCTGTAATTTGGAAGATATTATAATTTGATCAGGAAATAACAGAAGTAGAAAACCTTCCCAGGGCTGGTCATTTATCTCAGTGAGAATGACGACAGCAAGGAGGTACCAGCTTCCAAGATGCACTTTCAGTCAAATAAGCACAAGTCTTAAAATTAAGAAAACTTCACTCAGATTCTTCCCCTGGTTACCTTGGGCAAGTCACATCACTTCTTGTAAGTTTGCTTCTTTTTATCTATAAAATACACTTAAAGTAACTTTGGGAGGGCTGTACAGATGGCTTTGTAGGTAAAGTAATTACACACCCAAGTTCAGATTCCCAGTACCTATGTAGAAGCCAGGTGTGGTGCTGCATATCACTAACACCAGCCCTGGGGAGGCAAATGAATTCCCAAGAGCTAAAGGGCCAGCCAGTCGAGCCAGAACTGAGCTCCAGCTTCTGTGAGAGGCTGTATTCAAAACAAACAAACAAACAATGGAGAAGAACTAGAGCAAGATACACAACCTTGATCTACCATCCTCATTACTGGAGCACAGGCATCCATCATGTATACACAGCAAACACAAAGGTAATGAGAATTAAATGACCATATATATTATAAGACTAACTCAGTATTAACTATATCCAAGTATCAAAGGTGAGCCAGCATTGTAATTTAGTGATCTCCCCACCTCTGCCTGCTTTATACTGATTGGAAATGTCCCATGAGGAAAAAGATGGGTGGGTGCCCATTGAGGAGATGAATCTGTACCAGGTAAGAGGTGTGTCATTGCTCAAGTGGCTTGAGGTGACTTGGGGAATTAATAATGGCAATAATAGCAAATTGAGTCCAGGCAATTACAAAGCCTCAAAGAGTTTGCCTAATCACTGGTGGCTTATTTCTATGGGCCACTTCCGAAGGACACACTATGATCTCCCATGTGGGTTTGCCAGCCTGACTCAAGCTACAGAAGCTGAGTTAGAAACAGATTTGTATGCATCCACCACCCTCTGTGTGCATCCACCACCCTCTGTGTGCATCCACCATCCTCTCTGTGCATCCACCACCCTCTATGTACATCTACCACCTTCTGTGTACACCCACCCCCCTCTGTGTACACCCACCACACTCTGTGTACACCCACCACACTCTGTGTATACCCACCATCCTTTGTGTGCATCCACTACCCTCTGTGTATGTCCCCCACCCTCTGTGTACACCCACTACCCTCTGTGTGTACCCGCTGCCCTCTGTTTACACCCACTACCCTCTGTGTACACCCACTGCCCTCTGTGTACACCCACTGCCCTCTTGTGTACATCCCCCACCCTCTGTGTACACCCACTACCCTCTGTGTACACCCACTACCCTCTGTTTACACCCACTACCCTCTATGTACACCCACTGCCCTCTTGTGTACATCCCCCACCCTCTGTGTACAGCCACTACCCTCTGTGTATACCCACTGCCCTCTGTTTACACCCACTATCCTCTGCGTACACCCACTGCCCTCTTGTGTACACCCCCCACCCTCTGTGTACACCCACTACACTCTGTGTATACCCACTACCCTCTGTGTACACCCACTACCCTCTGTTTACACCCACTACCCTCTGTGTATACCCACTGCCCTCTTGTGTACATCCCCCACCCTCTGTGTACACCCACTACCCTCTGTGTATACCCACTACCCTCTGTGTACACCCACTACCCTCTGTTTACACCCACTACCCTCTGTGTACACCTACTGCCCTCTTGTGTACATCCCCCACCCTCTGTGTACACCCACTACCCTCTGTGTATACCCACTACCCTCTGTTTACACCCACTATCCTCTGTTTACACCCACTACCCTCTGTGTATACCCACTGCCCTCTTGTGTACATCCCCCACCCTCTGTGTACACCCACTACACTCTGTGTATACCCACTACCCTCTGTGTACACCCACTACCCTCTGTTTACACCCACTACCCTCTGTGTACACCCACTGCCCTCTTGTGTACATCCCCCACCCTCTGTGTACACCCACTACCCTCTGTGTACACCCACTACCCTCTGTGTACACCCACTGCCCTCTGTTTACACCCACTATCCTCTGTGTACACCCACTGCCCTCTTGTGTACATCCCCCACCCTCTATGTACACCCACTACCCTCGGTGTATACTCACTACCCTCTGTGTACACCCACTACACTCTGTGTACACCCACCACCTCTGAGTTCTAGTTAGCTTTCTATTGTTGTGATAAAAACACTGTGACCAAAACCAACTTGGGGAGGACAGGGTTTTATTTCACTTTACAACTTCCAGGTCATAATCCATCACTGAGGTAAGTCAGGGCTGGAACTGGGGGCAGGAAATGAAGTACATATCATGGAGGAACTTACTGGCTTGCTTCCCACTTACTCTGATTTATTTCTTACACAACTCAGGCCCACATGCCCAGAGATGATACCACCCAGAGTGCCTGGACCCTCTTATATCAACCAGCAATCCAGCAGCTGTCCCATAAACAGGCCCACAGGCCAACCTGATGGGGAGAATTCCTCAATCGGAGTTCCCTCTTCCTAGATGTCTCATTTTGTGTCACACTGACAAAAACTAACCAGCATAGTTGACCCTTTGTCAGCTTGACAAACACATCATTTATTTGTCTCCAAGATCTTACATTAATATCATAATAAAAAATATAGTACAGCTTTAGAAGTTCCACAGTCTTTAAAATTGATAGCACTTTAAATGTTAATGTCAGTTTAAAACCCAGAGTCTCTTAATTGTGGGCTTTTATAAAATTAAAAAAAAAAAAAGTTAAATATTTTCTTATTTCAAAAGGGAAAAACTAGGCACACCTAAACAAAACCAGAGCCAGCAGTATATCTCAATATCCAACATCTGGAGGTACTCATCTTCTGGGCTCAAAGGGCTTGGGCAGATTCACTTCTCTGGCTCTGCCATTCACAGCACAGATGGCACCTCTGACACCTGAGGATGAGGACAGCACCTCTCAACACCTGCTGTTGTCCTTGGTGGTCGTCCCATGGTCCTGGCATCTCCATATTCTGGGTCTCCACTACAACTGAGACTACACCTTCACCAGTGGCCTCCTAGCCTCTCTGCAGGGACTCCAGCCTTGCCAAATGATACTGAGCCTCAGCTCTTCTCCATGATCTTTTCATGCCTTCAAAACCAGCGCCATGTGTTTACACATTACTGTTATAGTTTGCTTCAATTGTGACAAAACACTCTGACCCATATCAAGTTGGAGAGGAAACAGTTCTTTTGGCTTACAGCTTGTGGGTCATGCTCATCAATAAAGGAGCTCAAGGTAGGAACTCAGGGCAGGAACATGGAGGCAGGAGCTGGAGCACAGGCCATGGAGGAACACTGCTTACTGGCTTGCTCCCCTGGCCCATGCCCAGCCTGCTTTCTTATATAATACAAAACAACCTGCCCAGGGGTGGCACTGCCCACAGTAGCTGGGCCCTCCCACATCACTCAACAATCAAGAAGATGCCCTACAGACATGGCCACAGGCCAGTCCAATGGAGGCAATTTCCAGTTGAGGCCCCCTCTACCCACCTGTGTCGAGCTGACAACTGATGACTATTCAGCATAGTTATCAAGTTTAGCTACCAGCTTGAAACGCAGCCTTTGCCACTGGGAATCGCAGTTTCTGTATGATGACCTTGAGGAAATACTTCCAAGAAGAGTTCATCTTGATACTGATCTCTTCTTAATTACAGCTGAATTTTCAGCCCCAGCTAACCAACATCAGTTGTGCTATTAAAGGAAATGTTTCACTTCAATGGTGCTGATTTCTTGTTAATCACAGCCTACTAGAAACTGCAGATTCTCAGATCAAAATAACACAGAATCCCTGCACTTGGAGGTAGAGGTAGGAACACCAGTGGTTCAAGGTCATCTTTGGCCACATAGGGAGTTTAAAGCCAGCCTGGGTTAGAGACCCTATCTCTAAAAACAAAAACAAAGCAAGCGAACAAAGAAACCACAAGTACCACAGGAACAGCCCAGGTCAAGTTTGTGTTGGAATCTCAAACTTCCCTTTGAAAATTTATAAGCTAGGCCTCCATCATCTGCCTTTTCTTTCAATGTTATCTTCAAAGCTCCCACAAAATAGCCCACTAAGCTCTGAGCACACAACTTGTTCATTGCAAAACACTTCCACAGTCCTCTCCCAAACAATATGGCTAGGCTTGTCTGTGGCATGCCCCCTCCTGGTGCCACAGTCTGTATCAGGGTTTTTTTTAGAGGGACAGAACTAATTTTAGATAGATGATAGATAGATAGATAGATAGATAGATAGATAGATAGATAGATAGATAGATAGATGAATGATACAGGAATATCAGGGTGTCTTTGAGAGCAAGATCTATTGTGCCACCTTAAGCCAGACACTTTTAGGATCTGCTCTTGCAAACATGAAGAATTAAATTCACAGATCACAGAGGGTGAGTTTTAAAAAGAAGTAAAAGCTGGGTGGAGAATGGCTCAGTGGTTAAGAGCACTGGCTGCTCTTCCAGAGGACCTGGGTTCAATTCCCAGGACCCACATGGTGGCTAATAACCATCCATAACTCCAGTTCTAGGAGATCTGACAACCTCTTCTGGCCTCTGCAGGTTTTGCATGACACGAGTAAACTTACATACCTGCAGACAAAACACACATTAAATAATTAATTTTTTATATTAAAAAGTAGTTTATTATAGGGAGTTTAGGAGAAAGAAAGCAGAGCTCCTGTACAGCAGGAGGGTCCCTGGACTGGGATTCCATTGATCCTCATTGCTTGGGAGTTAAGAAGGCTTCAGTGCAGGGAGGAAGGAGGGGGAGGGGAGATGGTCAGTCCTCAGCATGGCGTCCAGGAGCAGGGTTCTCATTTAGGGAAAAGAGACAGGGAAAAGAAAACCAGACCTCTTGCTTCCTGGCATACCCAGCACCTAGATACGGCAGAACCAGAGATGACTTTGGCTTAGATAATCGTGACATCTCTGACAAGGACAGAGCTCTTAGCCAAGAGAGAAATTGGTCACATTTCTTTGGGGGACTTTTTTTTTTTTTTTTGTCTTTTCAAGATAAAGGTCTCCCTGTAGCCTCAGCTGTGTCCTGGGAACTCACTCTGTTAGACAGCAGGCTGGCCGTGAACTCACAAAGATCTGCCTGCCTCTGACACCCCAAGTGCTAGGATAAGGCATGTGCCCACTAGCGACCTGGCTCTTTGGGGAACTTTTTTTTTTTTTTTTTTTTTTTGTATGTGTATGAATGTACTGTCTGCATGTAGGTCTTTGGGGGACTTTTTAACCGTAAACAATTGCCTAAGCAATTTAACCTCCTGTTCTCATCCTATTAATAGGTAGGTTGGTAGGTAGGTAGGTGAGGAGAGAGAGAGAGAGAGAGAGAGAGAGAGAGAGAGAGAGAGAGAGAGAGAGAGAGAGATGGGTTTATTAGATTTGGCTTATGGGATCAGGTCTGGGTAGTACAACAATGGCTACTCTAGTAACTGCGTTGCTCAGTCCATGAGGGTAGATGCGTCAGTCCAGGTGCTAAAAAGCCCAGAGAATATCTGAAGAGCTGCTTGTCTCCAGTCTGTGTTAGAACCCAAAGAAATTGGTTCTAATATAGGTAATGGAATGACAGAATGACAAAATAAACTGACCAGTGAGGGAAAGCAGGCAGACAGAAAGCAGAGGTTCCTCCTTCCAGGTCCTTTTTTTGGCTCCTCCTTCCAGGTCCTTTTTATGGGCAGCCACCAAAAGTAGTCATTCACATTTATTTAGGTCTTCTGGCTTCAAATGATCTGATTAATAAAGTCCCTCATGTTTTAATTAATTCCAGATCCAGTCAAGTTGACAAACAAGATCAGTCATCATATGACCGAAAATAGCCTCACCAAGCATAGCGCCTGTTCTAATTTGTTGTCTGTGGTTGTGATCAGCATGACAAAAAAGTTGGCAAAGAAAGGATTTATTTCACCTTATAGTTAGCCCATCAGGGAGGGACACCAAGGCAGGATCCCTGAGTTAGGAACTGAAGCAGAAACCAGAGAAGAAAGCATGCTGCTTACTGTGCTATCCCTAGCTTGCTCAGTTGCCTTCTGTGTATACCCCAAGCCCACCTAGGGACGGTACTGCCCATGGTTAGCTGGGCCCTCCTACAACAATTAGCAATTGAAGAAATAGACATGCCTGTGGGCCTATTTGATGGTGGAAATTCCTCAACTAACTCCAGTTTGTATTAAGTTGTTATGGCCTATTGCCATATATCTACTTCTATGAATCAATATAGTCAGTAACTTCTCTAATAGCCTCAAGTAGGAGTCAATGGTGTCATCCCTTCACAGCCAACTGCCATCATCTGTTTACCGGGGTCCTACTCCTCCTCCATCAGGCCTGGTTCTGGAGACAACAAAAGGTCTGTGCAGCTTGAAGACTTGCATTCACATGAAGGCTGTTCATTCACATGAAGACTATTGCATTCATATGAAGGCTGTTCATTCTCTCAAGCTCTTAGTTGTCTTTTATGTTTAAACTGGAATTCATTCTGATGGATTCTGTGCATTAAGAACCTAAACTGTTCTGAAGGTTATCCACAATATTAAGTTTTAAGATTCCATTGCTCATTCAGATAACTCTTAGCAATGAGGAGGAAATATCAGAAAGATAGAGGCAGAGAGAGAAAGAGATCATATTTTTCAGTTGGTGAGAAAGATTTCAGTGTCTCTCTACCTAGGGATTCATATTGTTTGGCATTTTATTTTGGCCACCACAGTGCTGCATGTTAATTAAAGAGTTAATATCTTAGAAAGGTGAAGGCAGTATCCTTTGCATAAAATGTCTTCTCATGTTATATCCACAGTTACTCTCCTAAAGAAGTGGCTTAAAACACTTTTGCATATGTGGTCAAATCATTGCTTTCAAAAACGTAACCTTCAGGCCAGGCGTGGTGGCACATGCCTTTAATCCTAGCACCCAGGAGGCAGAGGCAGGGGGTCTTTGTGAGTTCAAGACCAGCATCTGAGATCTCCTGAGGCCAGAGGAAGGAAGAGCAGAAAGCAGGTAGGGACTGGGTGCCTCAGCAAGGCTGATTGTTGATCCTTTAATCCAGCTGTCTTTGGCTTGATTGGCTTTTGTGGCTGTGGGGGCAGAGTTATCCTCCCAGCCGGTATTAAAGGTGGGGTGTGTGACTCTTGAGATCTGATATCTCCTGAGGCCAGTGGAAGGAACAGCAGAAATCAGGTAGGGACTGGGTGCCTCAGCAAGGCTGACTATTGATCCTTTAATCCAGCTGTCCTTGGCTTGATTGGCTTTTTGTGGCTGTGGGGGTGGAGTTATCCTCCCAGCCGGTTTTAAAGGTGGGGTTGTGTGACTCTTGAGATCTGAGATCTCCTGAGGCCAGCAGAAGGTACCAGGGCATGGGCTGAAGAGCACCCCCCAACTGGGATTATGAAGGCATCTGAAGGAGGCAAGCAAAGCAAGCCTTCAACACAGTGAAGAGGCATTTAGGACTCACATTGGAATACAGGCAAGGAGAAGCCCATATGCCAGGATCACGAAGAAGAGACAATACTGGAAAGGGGCAGGATAATCCAACACCAAGATCTACCAACCCTATGGAATACTCCTGCAGTGGGATCCCTCTGGGGATGCCCCAGGACACAGATATCAGAAACACAATTGGGAACATATTTAAAGAATTACAAGATTATAAAGAACAAATCAAAGAACTAAGAAAAGAGAATGAAGAACTCAAGGAGGACCTAGAGAGAGAGAATGACAAGCTCCGGAAGGAAGTAGAAATACTGAAAAAGATCCCATGCTGAAAAAGATAAGGAAACTAACCAGCGAAGCAAAGAGCTACAAGAAGAGATTGAGAAGCTCCAAAAAGAAGTAGAAATACTAAAGAAATCAGAAGAGGAAATGAAAAAGGAAATCAAA
>VZQC01010786.1:0-23163 GCA_009823505.1 Rhizomys pruinosus | reverse complement strand
AAAAAAAAAAAAAAAAAAAAAAAAAAAAAAAAAAACGGAGATAGAATAAAAAAATCAAGAAGGACCTAGAGGGAGACAATGACAAACTTCTGAAAGAACTAAAGGGAGAGACTGACAAACTCCAGAAAGAACTAGAGGGAGAGAATGACAAACTCTGGAAGGAAGTAGAAACACTGAAAAAGGAAACTAACCAGCAAATCAAGGAGCTACAGGAAGATTGAGAAGCTACAAAAGGAAGTGGAAATACTGAAGTAATCACAGGATGAGATGAAAAAGGAAATCAAACACTCATCCAATCAAGAGAAAAGGAATGGAAAAAGCCTCAGAAGTAGAATGGAGAAAGCAGAAAAAAGAATATCGACCTGGAAGATAATACAGAACAACTAAAAACCTCAAGGGAAGATTCTGAAAAATTAAAAATACAAAAAAGTGGAACAACCAGGAATGTGGGACAGTATGAAAAGATCAAACCTCCACATCATAGGGATCAAGGAAGGAGAAGAATCACAAGAGAATGGGATTGATCAGATCTTCAAGAAAATAATAGATGAAAATTTCCCCAAACTGAGAAAAAGCAAACCTGTACAAATACAAGACGCACATAGAACTACAAACAGACAAGATCAGAAAAGAAACTCTCCACACCATATCATAGTTAAAATGCTAGATGCCCAAAATAAAGACAAAATTCTGAAAGCCTCAAGAGAAAAACAAGAAGTTACATATAAGGGGAAACCCATCAGAATTACAACTGACTTCTCAGTGCAAAATATGAAAGGAAGAAGAATGTGGAGCAAAGCATTCCCAGTGTTAAAGGTCAATACCAACCCAGGTTACTATACCCAGCAAAAATGTCGATTATAGTTGAAGGAGAGAGAAAAACATTCCATGACATAAACAACATGATAGAATACATGTCCAGAAAACCAACCCTTCAGAGAACACTTGAAGTAATTCAAAGGACAGAAGAGAGGAGCAACTATCCCTTGGCACCTAGAAAGAGAACTTAATAAAAGCATAACTGCAGAAGTAGAAACCTAGACCAAAAATGCAAAGGATAATAAGGTGAAAGGAAGCAACACACATCTTTCAATTATAACCCTAAATATTAATGGACTAAACTCCCCAATCAAAAGACATAGACTAGGAGATTGGATTAGGAAACAGAACCCATCTATAAGCTGTCTACAAGAAACGCATCTCACTCTCAAGTATAGGCACCAACTTAAGGTGAAGGGATGGAGAAATATTCCAAGCAAATGGTACCAAAAAGAAAGAAGGAGTTGCTATTTTAATATCAGACAAAATAGACTCCAAAGTAAAAGAAATCAGAAGAGACAAAGAGGGCCATTTCATCTTTATCAGAGGAATGATTGACCATGAAAATTTCACAATCATGAATATATATGCACCAAACTCTGGTGCACCAAACTTTATAAAGACAATTCTCCAGGACTTCAAGGCACAGAATAACCCCATCACATTCATAGTAGGGGACTTCAATACCCCACTGGGCCCTTTGGACAGGCAACTGGACAAAGAATAGAGAGACATCTGCACTGAATGATATGATGCACCAAACAGACCTTACAGACATCTACCAAATATTCCACACAAAATACCAGAGAATACACTTTCTACTCATCACCCCAAGGAATATTCTCCAAAACTGACCACATACTGGGACAGAGAAAAAAACTCAACATATAAAAAATGTTGAAGTAATTTCATGCATTCTATCAGACCACAGTGCAGTAAAGCTCAATATCAACACCAGAATAAGCCCTACTATCTACAAGAACACATGCAGACTAAACAACAGTCATGAATAATGAATGGATCAAGGAAGAAATAAAGAAATAAATAAAAGCATTCCTGGAACTGAATGACAATGATAATACAACACACACACACACACACAAACCCTATGGGATACTTTAACAGCTGTCCTAAGAGGAAAGTTTTAGCCCTGGGTGCCTACATTAGAAAAACAGAAAGAGCACGAGTGAATGATCTAACACTGCAGCTAAAAACACTTGAGAGACAACAATAAATGAACCCTAAATCCCAAGAGCCAGGAAGAAATAACAAAAATCAGAGCAGAAACCAATGAAATAGAAACAAAGAAAACAATACAAAAAAAATCAATGAATCTAAAAGTTGGTTCTTTGAGAGAATAAGCAAGATAGACAGACCTCTAGCCCAGTTAACCAAAAGAAAGAAAGAAAGAAAGAAAGAAAGAGAGAAAGAAAGAAAGAAAGAGCAACTCCAAATCAATAGCATTCATGATGAAAGGGGAAATATCACAAGAGACAATGAGAAGATCCAATCATATGGGAATACATCAAAAACCTATACTCTACTAAGTTTGAAAACCTAGGAGAAATGGATGAATATCTGAAATCCTGGGAATCACCAAAGCTTAACCAAGAAGAGATTGACAGCTTAAACAGACCCATAATATATGAAGAAATTGAAGATGTAATAAAAAACCTCCCAACTAAAAAAAGCCTAGGCCCAGATGGTTTCACAGCAGAATTCAATAAAATATTTCTTTTTAAAATTTTATTTATTTATTTATTTATTTATTTATTTATTTGAATGTATTGTCTGCATGTAGGTTTGTGCACCCATGTCATGCAATGCCGCGGAGGTCAGAAGAGGGCATTGGATTCCCCTGGAACTGGAGTTCTCCTGGAATTGGAGTCATAGATGGTTCTCAACCGCCATGTGGGTGCTGGGGATTGAACCTGGGTCCTCTGTAAGAGCAGTTGGTGTTCTTAACTGCTAGGCCATCTCTCCAGCCCCAGAATTCTATAAAACATTTCAAAAAGACAACAATTATCACTCAAATTCTTCAGAAGGGTACAAGAAGAGGGAAATCTCCCAAATTCCTTATGTGAAGACAGCATCCATCACTCTAATACCAAAACCAGGCAAAGATACAACCAAAAAGAACTATAGACCCATCTCCTTAATGAACACAGATGCAAAAATTCTCAACAAAATACTTGCAAACTGCATACAGACCCACATCAAAAAGATCATCCATCATGACGAAATTGGATTCATACCAGAGATGCAGGGATGGTTCAACACACAAAAATCAATAAATATTATAAAACACATAAATGGACGGAAAGACAAAAACCACATGATCATCTCAATTGATGCAGAAAGAGTCTTTGATAAAATCCAGCATCACTTCATGCTTGAAGTCCTAGAGGGAATTGGATTGGAAGGATCATTCCTCAATGTAACCAAAGCCATATACAGGAAACACACAGCCAACATCATCCTAAATGGAGAAAAGACAGAAGCATTCCCCTTAAAAGTAGAACTCAGCAAGGCTGTCCCCTGTTGCCACTCCTCTTCAATATAGTGCTTGAAACATTTGCTAGGGCAATAAAGCAAGAAAAGGGAATTAAAAGAGTACTAGTTGGAAAAGAGGAAGTCAAACTATCCCTTTTTGCTGATGATATGATTGTTTACCTAAGGGATGCTAAAAACTCCACCAGAAAACTCCTAGAAGCAATTAAGAGTTTCAGTAAAGTGGCAGGATACAAAATTAACCTAGAAAAATCAGAAGCATTTCTTCACACCAACAACAAGCAACTGTGGGGCCTGATATTCTGTTTGGCTGAGTAATAGGGAGCAGGCTTTTGCCCTGATTACTGGAAAAAGGCCAGGGGTCAGGCTTGCCTCTACTCTCATACCCCCTTGGGTAGAAGATGTCACATTCCTGCCACTTCTAAAGAGCACACCTCGGTTTTGGGAACCAACTGGAGCTTCTTCTGGCTAGCATAAACAAGGCTTTTGTAGAAAGTGCACTGTAAATTTCCCATGCACCCTCTCTACCCCCATTCTCACCAGAAGCTGGCCAATTGCTACTATATAAGACCCTAATCTCCTGCAAATAAATGAGTTTTTCAGTCCGTGGGGTCTCCCAGGGAGGTTTTTCAGCTCCTGTGTCTCTTTTGACCTGTTGGATTGACCTGCACCCCTGAGTCCTTTCTTCCTCTCCCTCCCTCCCAACTGCCTGCAGCCCAGCATGGGATGCATGCCAAGAGGCCAGCAACCCATGTGTGCAGGCACCAGGGAACCCCACTGCCCCATATACCTCCAACTCATGAGTACTGGGGTATGCACCACTATATCTAGTGAATTCTAATTTAAATAATCTTCTAGAGAGTTTTTCCTTCAAGGACTACTTTAGGTCAATTTTCATATTATTAATTGAATCTAATAATAAATTTAAATGTTTATTAGTATGTGGCATTCTAAAAAATAACTGACCAGTATTTCTCAAAACTGAAAAGATAATAAAAATATAAGGAATGTCTAGAAAATGCTCAGAAGCAAGAGGAGCACAAGGAGGCAGGACAGGCACATGCTGCATGGTGTCCTGGCCAGGGCAGTGGAACAGAAGGACCTAAAGGAGAGCCTACAGAAACCAAAATTAAGTATGACATAATTAGCTGTGTTAGGGTCTGAGAATCCATACCAGACACACCAAAGGATGGAAAACCAAGACTTTACTTCAGGAAAAAGTAAACCAGCATGCTGGGGTGGGAGGGAAAGGGCTCCAACCCTGATAACTTGGCTCACAGGCCTTTTATACAGGGTCTAGGGGAATTTTAGTGAGGTTTGGGTAACTTCTAGCATTATTGGATAATAGCAAGGTTACAGCAAATGGTTAGGTCAGCCCACCTGCCCCCACATACCAAAGGTTATCTTTAGACACAATCCTGCAACTGGAACGAGGAAATGTTGAGTCACTCCACCTGCCCTCACATACCAATAGTTATCTTAAACAAGTTTAAATTTTATTAGCTGTTCTTGAGGCCTTTTGAGCAACTGACCTTTTTCCCCCGAATTGGGCAGGTTCCAGTAATTGCTTAAAATGGTGGCTATACTCAAAATGGAGTCAGTGTGGGCCTTTCTTACAGCTGCATGTTAATGCTGGCGCATTAGTTATGACTTGTGCCACAGTGATAGAAGATGTTAATAAGGGAAAAGAGATAAAGGCATCATGGTCTGAAGTGGTGCCCCCAAATTCATGTTAGAACTTAAGTGCAAAAATGTGAGGCGGTGATGCCACATGGGAGGCTCCACCCTTATAATTGCATTAATGCTGTAGTAGAAAGGGCTTGTGGAGTGGGTACTCTTCTTCTCTTTAATGATGTCCCTTTGGGGGATTTTCACTCTCTTCCATGTGAGGATGCATCACGAAGTCCTGTCCTCAGATGCCATATCATCACTTGGACTTCTCAGACTCCAGAATGAGAAAAGTCAGTTTGTGTTATTTACGAATTACTCAATATATGGTATTCTGTTATAGCAACACAAAAATGGACTAAAACATGGTTCATATAGGAATGCTCTAGGCTATTTTCAATAAACCTAAAATTACCTTTGTTAAGATATATATGTGTGTGTGTGTGTGTTGAGATAATGAGATACCACTTCTACTGAAGCTACTGTGATAAAGAAACAAAACTATTTTCTCCAAGTTCCCAGATGATAAATTAGAGAGCTCTCAGGTCTTACCTACAGTTATCAAATGTCAATAACTGAAGATATCCTTTAATAAAGACAAAGATACATCATCAAGAGCTGAGGACATAGAAAATACAGATGCCCCCATGCCCCTCCCCCCTGCTAGGGTTTGACCTAACAATGTTTAACTTTACAATGGTGGGAAAGCAATACACATTTGGCAGAAGCTATTCTTTGAACTTTGATCTTTCTCTGAAGTGATGATACTCTCTCATGATACTGGTATTAGAAATGAAATCCAAGGTCTGAAGACTCCATCAACCCTGCACAAGGAACACATGGACAAAGTGAAAGTAACTCAGCAAGGCAGATTTTACTTTGGTAAAAGGGTGTGTTGTGTGGGCAGTCAGATCCAACAAGCACACATGATCAGGAAGCTTGGTAGTCTTTTATTACTAATGTAAGAGTAACATGTCCTTTCCCTACAGGGTGGGATTTAACCTCAGTCCTTTCTGAATGGATAGTTTAAAAGAAAGTGTGAAGGGGTGGAAGAAGAGCTTCACTGCCTCAGGCCATCAGGTGTGGGAGTGCATCTGGGGCCTTTCCTTAAAATTCCTACAGGGTGTGGTGGAACTAAAAGATTTGAGATCCTTGTCATAAGCCAAGGTTTACAGCGTTTGAAAGAAAAGACTAATATTTAATATTCTTACACTGGGCAACAGCAAGGCCACAGCTCCCAGGAGCCTTGCAATCATGTAGGCAAATAGCCCATGCTTTGCATTGTGCTGTGCTGCCAGCAGGTGGGGATTTTTTGGTTGGTTTATTTGTTTGTTTGTTTGTTTGTTTTAAAGTTTTATATTTATTTATGTGTATTTGTGTATGAGGGTATCTGCGGAGGCCAGAAGAGCACTTCAGATCCCTTGGAGCTGGAGTTACAGGCAGCTCTGAGCTGCCTTACCTAGGTGCTGAGGACTGAACTGAGATTCTTTGCCAGAGCAGGAAGTACTCTTAACCACTGAAGCATCTTTCCAGCCCTGCCAGCATGGTTTTGATACAAGTATTTGACAACTGTATGATATATTCAGCACCTTATTATAACATGGGCATTTGTGTTAAATGGTTTTGCCAGTGGGAGGGTAATGTAATGTAAGTCACATAATGTATGTGACTTAGCCTGCCTAAGTCAGGGATTCCAGGAAGCCAATTAAGGCAGAAGTTCACAGAAATAATTAACCTGGACTGTGTTCTTACAATCCAAAGAAAGTTGCTGCAGCATCCTGCAATCCCACCTCGCTGGAGACCAGAACCAGGCCTCAGTCTCTTTGAAGATGCTCCTACTGATATGAGTCACAGGTCCCAGTTTCCCCGAGATGCTCCTACTGATACCAGCCACAGGTCCCAGTTTCCCTGGAGATGCCCCTACTGATCCCACCCACAGACCCACCTACAGCCATTCCCCATCTCCTTGCCCCCACTTCCTTGTAAACTCACTTCCTTGTGTGCTTGGGTATAAAAACTGCCATTTGGGGGACATTCTAACACTGGTCATCCTAATCCTGACACAGGCAGGCCAGCTGCCATGTCTAAAATAAACCTGACTTCCTTTTCATCAGAGTCCTGATTTTTCTCCTCTCTGCACCCTGGGTCTCTCTCAACATGAACCTAACATCTGGTGCTGTGAACTCAGTTGAGAGTTGAGACTCTGGCTACTTTGGGTCAGGTGTGGCTGTCAGACTCCAATCAGACTGGTTGCCAGGTACAGGCTCTGCACCATCATGGATCTGACTTCATCCAAAGGTACTGTTTTCCCTTACCTCAGTCCTCTCTATTTTTCATCTCTCCCCCTCTCTCTGTGTCTTTCTCTGCCTCTCTCCTTCTCCTCGTGAATGTTTTTGAACTTATATCCACCTTATTCTTTGCTATTTTCTAGAAGAACATTATGTGTTCTATTGCTATATTTTTGTTTTTTTATGTGTACGAGTGTACTGTCTTCATGTAGGTTGGTGCATCCATGTCATGCAATGCTGCAGAGGTCAGAAGAGGGCGTTGAATTCCCCTAGAACTGGAGTTAAGCATGGTTCTTAGCTGCCATGTGGGAATCGAACCTGGGTCTTTTGCAAGAGCAGTCAGTGCTTTTAACCGCTGAGCCATCTCTCCAGCCCCTCTATTGCTATACTTTTTAAAATTGTGTGTGTGTGTGTGTGTGTGTGTGTGTGTGTGTGTGTGTATGTGTGTGTGTATGTTGGAGGGCCATATTTGAATGTGGGTTCAGGTGCCTAGGGGTGCCTTCTGAGGCATTCATCTGACTTTCTGAAGTCATATTGGTAGCCATATATTGCACACCTGACTGCAAGTGCCCATCACTCATCTTTGGGATACCTGTTGGTTGAGTGACTCAGACATTCTCTCACTTGAGACTGGCACCATGAAAGGGATGCCTTTCATGGTTGCTGCTTCTCTGGGAATACCCCACATTTACCTACCTCATCCTGGACTTGGAAGTGACTTTAACTCATTGGCTATCTGGTCTGAGATTAGAGTCCCTCTGCCCCTTCCCTCCTAATCTCTCTTTCCCTCTCACCTGCCTCCTGAATTCCCTCTCCTCTTGGACTCAGGCATACTATCATGTGGTCTGGTCTCCATCTTGGTTGTTGACATCACCTATGAGGACAGTCATATGGCTCGGTTGCCATCTTGGACAGTAACATTTTCAAAATGGGCATGACCCACATGACCTTGCCACCATCTTGATGCAACCACATGGCATAATTCAAGATGGCAACACATAGGAATGTACTCATACTAGTGAACTCCAAGAGATCTCTGAACTACAGGCATTTAAAGATATGATCTTCTTGCATATTTTTGTTTTGATTTTCATCTTGGATTCTTGATGGGAACATAGAAAATCAAGAGATTCCAAGAGTCTCTATTGCCTTGTAACAAGTTCAAGTATTTCTAGGTCAGACTAGGGAAGTAATACCAGGTCTCCACAAAGGGAGTTTAAATTTTAACATCATTTTGACCTGTTTATAAATGGTATTATTTTGAGTTTCAACTTCTTATCCATCTTTCACCTTTTCCTTCCACTCCCTGCTCTCTCCATTTTCTAAGGTTTTTTTCACCCTTGGTCTAGCTTCCACCTCTTTCTGTTACTCTCAATCTGCTTAAAACTTAATCGAATTCTCAGTCGATAGAGTCCCATGCTTTTTGCCTTTGCTTTCCCAGTTACACAGATACTGAAGGTTTTCTTCAAACAAACTTCTTCCTCTTTGTTCCTCTGGGCAAAATTCCAGCTCCATGCCTAGATAGTCACTTGATTTTCACTGCCCTATAGAACTATGGAGCATCTCCACTTTCCAAAGTTTGCTTGCAGTCTTTGGTTCTCAAAAGCTGTTTCTGCCTCCTGGCCAACTTGGCAGGTTTTGTGTGTCTTCTTCCCCTTGCTTCTCTGCATGGCTCTTGTTGGCTCTGTTGGCCCTGTGGTCTGCTCCCTACAGTGTTTTCTCTGTGCCTCATGATTTTTGGTGCTGCTACACACCCCAGCTTTCACCTTAATGAGTTCTAATCTCTCAGTTCTCAAAATTTCCTCCCTTTCTTTTCTATTCCAAGTCTACATATAAAAAAAATGCTATAGGATTAATTATCATGTTTTGGGTGCAACTAGTTTTCATGTAATTATGTCATATATTGTCTTTTTTTTTAAATATGAAAAAACATTTATTGAGTATGTTACATAAATTATTTTTTTTATAAATTCTGATAATGCAACTTGTTTCAGCTTTTTGTCAAATCACATTTTTATTTAAATAGCACTGTCCAAAGGAAGGTAATGTGACATTCATAAAACCTGTAAGCTTTGTGGAGAAAATAAACAAAAAACACACAAAAATATTTTATTTTAATTGTCACATCAATGTTGTAATTTCATTAATATAAATATTAAGCTATTTCCCATTCTTTGTTTTTTGTTTCTTCCTGTGCATCTTTAAAATCTTGTGTTGTATACTGACAACACATCTAGATTTGGATTAGTCATACATATTTCAGAGACCTGAACCCCAGCTGAAATTGACTGTTGGAGAGACGGTGGCATGCACCTTTCCTCTGTTAGGCACATCTATCTACATTCCTCAACTGTTGGCACTTCTATATATCCCAAAGTTTAGGGCAAAATACACCACTGGCAAAATTTACTCATCTGATGTTAGATTTTCTAACTGATGTTAGAACTATATCTGCTTCTCAGTCAATGACAATAAAAACAAAAATTACTGGCCTGGGAATTTCAACTCATTGTCTATTTGCAGACACTATAATTTAAGATAGAGCCTATATTGACTATGACATCAGGTTTAGGAACCTGAGGCTGGACAGGTCACAGGGCACAGGGGAGAACCCAATGCTAGTATTCTACCAAATAGTTACAGTATTAAAGTGACTCCTAATGACTTATTGCTATACTCATAGATTAATGTATCTCTCAGCTCTCACCAGAGAAGCTTTCTCATGCAGCAGATGGTTATTAGTACAAAGAACCACAACTGACCAATGTGCAAAGAAAAGAAGCTGCAGAAGGCTTGTAATGATGTAAATAAAAAACGAGAATGTAAAAATTTATGTAGAGTGTAGCATCTAGAAGAATCTAAGTAATTTTTATACTGTATGTAATAAAATGGCACTTTAATAATATTGGTATTACCCAAATTCATTCATTCAGTTTCGTGATTTAGATACAAACCATTCTAACTGCTAATTAAGCATTTCTGTTTTGTAACTTCTGGTACACATAAACATCTCATATAATCAAAATATTTATCTATTCCATGTGTGTGTAAATATTCAAAACCAACAAAGACAGTTACTTTCTCTTCTTAGGTGACTCTGGGACTGAGGCCAGGCTGCCTCTTCACTGTGGTTTTTTTTTTTTACAGTCACTTTGGTAGCCACTGGAATCAATGGCTTGGAAAACAGGGTCCTGATCTTCCTGGTGCTTTTTCTCCTCCTCCTCCTCCTCCTCCTCCTCTCCTCCTCCTCCTCCTCCTCCTCCTCCTCCTCCTTCTTTGGCTCTTCCTCCCAGAGACCGTTTACATGGTCACTACTCCATAGGTCGGTCTCTAACTCTGCAGGGACATCTGCACAATCTGCCAGCCCTGTGGCACCATCAACTGTTTCATAGATTTCTGGGTCCTTCTTTTATTCCTTTTTCTTCTTTAAATTTTTTTCATCAACTACTTCGATACCAGTTTCTTCTATGTCTTCAGAAACTACAGAGCTCTTGAACTGTAAACTCTCAGTATTTAGTTTTCCTCTAATGCAGAATACTCCAGCAGAATCTGAATCTAAGCAAAATACATCAAATTCCAGTTCATCACCTACATTTATTTCTAAGGTCTGCCATTGCTCAAATGACATCTGCTCAGATTTTGGGATAGAGGCATTAAAACATCCACGTACTAAGCAGCCAATGTGACTAGAAGATACTTTATTAACTATACCTTTTCAGAGTAATGCAGGAGCCCGGCATCCAGCTGTTCATGGATGCCTGAGCGCTTCCAGCTCAGGTAGTGAGGCAACAGTGCAATGTGCCTGTGGTGTGGCACGGCCACCAAGAAAGAGTAGCGACCACTGACCAGCACAGGCTGCAGTGTAGCTCTGCAGCTCCAGGTAGGGCAGGACACTGATGCTGTTGGCTCCTTGCTGGGCACCGGGGGCGGGGGGGGGGGTGCTGCAGCCTTGTGTTTGGTTCGTCAAGTATTTTCATATGTTGAGGTCTAATGTGATTGGTCATCTGTGTCTATCATAATTGTCTTCTTATGTTATTTGTGTCAAAGCAATTTTTAAAAACTGTGGCCACTTCAGTTTTGTTAATTCTTTAATTGTGCACACAATTATTGGTTTTATTTTGGCATGCCCAATCAAATACACATACACAAATTTATGAATATGGGTGTTTTGATGGGACAATTGAGGCTTAAAACTTGGTACCTATATTTTAAATCTATTAAACAGTGTCTCCAGGTATATTAAATGTTATACAAAACTTTTAATTACCAATTGTTTATACAAACCAACATCTAAGCTAGTTATATAAAAATCCTATTCATTAAACACACCCCCTTTTTTTGAGACAGGGTCTCCCTGTAGCCCCGGCTGGCCTGGAAATCGCTATGTAGAACAAGCTGGCCTTGAACTCACAAAGATCTACCTGCTTCTGTCTCCTTAGTGCTGAGATTAAAGGCATGTACCACCACGCCAAACTCTCATTAAATACCTTTCATGGTTTTGGTTTACTTTCAAGGTGTTTTAAGGTATCCCTTTTGTTTGCCTGCTTTTAAAGTATTTCAGTTTAAATAATAACAAAAAATAGGCTGGCCATGGTAGTGCATGCCTTTAATCCCAGCACTTGGGAGGCAGAGGCAGAGGCATGGCAGATCTCTGGAGTTCGACATAATGAGTTCCTAGACAGCTGGGGCTATATGGAAACCCTGTCCCAAAAAAGACCAAAAAAAAAAAAAAAAACACCCCAAAACCAAAAACAGAAAACAAAACAAAAGAAAATAATCTCAACAAAAGGTAATTACAAAATCTATCTTATATGTAAATATATATGCTTGATATAAGTTTATATTTCTTAAGATTAATTTACCTGGTATCAAACTGACTTATAATTAAAGTCTGATAAAAACTAAAACTGGTAACTCAAAAATGATTTTTCAGGTCAAAATATCTCCTTAATTCTGGTTCTATAGCATGTTTCCTCTAACTCAAAATTATAAATTAATTTTAAATACATCTCTTTCCTTGCATATCTATCTCTATATGTGTCTGTTTGTATAAATATTAATTTCTTAGTAAATTCTCACAAGAAATTATAAATTTGTGAATGTTATTTTATCTCATGGTATTAATAAAAAATAATAAAAGGGTTAAAAGATTGGTAAAAGTGTATGAAATAGAGATGTTTTAGTAAAAAAGAACTTACACATAAAAATTAAAATGGCTGGATAGTTCCCGAATAGAAGGAATAATGAACAGTTTAAGCAAGTTTATTAAAGGTTTGAACAGGTTTCTAGAAATACAAGTCATAATACTTGCTATCACAGTCAACATTTTAAAATCCACTCCTTTGAATTGTACTACAGTCTTAGATTAAGTGGATCTAGATAAGTATTGTTGTTACCTATAGCTACTAAAAGTGCTTTTTATGTTTCTCTGTATTATGCAAATGTTATTTTGATACTTTCTTTTGTGCATAACAAGATAATTTGGCTCAAGAGGAGTCAGGTTTCACCTCCTTAAATGAGATGGTACAGTCCAGAAAAGAAAAAAAATAAGTTTCAGTGAGCTTAGTCTGAATCCTGATCAATTTATTTCCTGTCAGTAAGTATATAATATGACCTCCTTCCTTCCTTCTGTGAATCAGGGTATGGGGGCTGGGAGACAGAGAAAACTGCTTTTATTTATAATTCAACAATTGCCTGAAATAAACCTAAAAATGTATTTTAAGTTCCTTTGCTAAGCATACTTAACTTATGATGTTAAATCCCCCTGCTGACTTAAACCTACTCTTCCTATATTATCTTGATAGCCCTTTACATATTTAAATCTACTGAAATAATTCTAATTTTTCCAAAGTCTCTGATATTAGGGTGGACTATTCGGTAAATGTCTGTGAGGTCCATTTGGTGTATCATATTGTTCAGTTCAGATATCTCTCTGTTTATTCTTTGTCCTGTCCAAAGGGCTCAGTGGGGTTTTGAAGTCCCCTACTATGAGTGTATTGGGGTTAATCTGTGCCTTGTGGTTCTGAAGAATTGTCTTTATAAAGTTTGGTGCACCAAAGTTTGGTGCATATATATTCATAATTGTGATATCTTCATGGTGAATTGTTCTTTTGATAAAAATGTAATGGCCTTCTTTGTTTCATCTGATTTCTTTTACTTTGAAGTCTATTTTGTCAGATATTAAAATAGCAACATCTGCTTTCTTTTTGGTAACATTTGCTTGGAATATTTTTTTCCGATCCTTTCACTTTAAGGTGGTGCCTATCCTTGAAGGTAAGATGTGTTTCTTGTAGACAGCATATCAATGGGTTACATTGCCTAATCCAATCTCCCAGTCTATGTCTTTTGATTGGGGAGTTTAGTCCATTAATATTTAAGGTTATAACTGATAAATGTGTGTTGCTTCCTTTCACCTTATTATCCATTTGCATTTTGGTCTAGGTTTCTACTTCTGCAGTTATGCTTTTATTAATTTATCTTTCTAGGTGCCTGGGGATAGTTGCTCCTTTCTTCTGTCCTTTGAATTGCTTCAGGTATTCTCTGAAGGATTGTTCTCTGGACATGTATTCTTTCATCTTGTTTATGTCATGAAAGGTTTTCTCTCTCCTTCAACTATAATTGACATTTTTGCTGGGTATAGTAACCTGGGTTGGCATCTATAGTCCTTTAACACTGGGAATGCTTTGCTCCATGTTCTTCTAGCTTTCATAGTTTGCACTAAGAAGTCAGTTGTAATTCTGACATGTTTCCCCTTGTATGTAACTTGTTGTTTTTCTCTTGTGGCTTTCAGAATTTTGTCTTTGTTTTGGCCATCTAGCATTTTTACTATGATATGGTGTGGACAGTTTCTTTTCTGATCTTGTCTGTTTGGAGTTCTACGTGCTTCTTGTATTTGTATTGGTATGTCGTTTTTTAGTTTGGGGAAATTTTCATCTATTATTTTGTTGAAGATCTGATCAATACCATTCTCTTGGGAGTCTTCTCCTTCCTCTATTCCTATGATGTGAAGGTTTGATCTTTTCATAGTGTCTGACAGTTCCTGGTTGTTTCATTTTTGTGTATTTTTAAATTTTTCATAATCATTACTTGAGATTTTTTAGTTGTTCTGTGTTATCTTCCAGGTCTGATATTCTTTTTTCTGCTTTCTCCATTCTGCTTCTGAGGCTTTTTCCATTCCTTTCCTCTTGACTGGATGATTGTGTGATTTCCTTTTTCATTTCATCTTTTGATTTCTTTAGCATTTGCACTTCCTTTTGGAGCTTTTCAATCTCTTCCTGTAGCTCTTTGCTTCGCTGGTTGGTTTCTTTATCTTTTTTTGTTGTTTTTTTGTTTTGTTTTGTTTTTTCCAATCATTAAAAACATTTTTTTAATTTTAAACAAGTACATTGATCGCTTCTCAGCCTTTTGGCTAAGATCAAGTGTGAAAAAGTACATTGAAACATACATCAACTTGCTATGTAATTTAAGAATATAAAGTTATATTTTTTACCTGCATGCAACTTAATTGTTTTTCTATTACTTCTTTATTTTTTTCATTTTTTAACAATATGTAATAGTTTATGAGTACAAGCATCCTTCATGTAAAACCAATTTGCAAGCAGTTGTGCCCAAACCCACACAGCCCAAGGGTCCCACCATCCAGCTGGGGGGGGCTTGTATGTTCAGTCGAGTTGATCAAATAAGTGTCCAGACTATATTGCTATAGTTTCACCATTCACCCCAATTACAGCCCTTACATTCTACCTCACCCCCTCTTCTGCAGATTGTTCCCTAGGCTTAGAAAAGGGGCACAGGTGGATGAGAAGCAAAACAGTCTACTTTCTCTGGAGATGTTGTTTTGGACTCTGGTCAATTCTGGCTGTTTCCTTTCATGGGCTGACAGTTTGTCCAGGAATAACCTTTCAATCCTACTAATGAAGCACAAGCAATTAGATATATAGGTATTTAAACAGTACTAATTGTTATGGTAGGTTACTTTGGTATAGACACAGATGTTTGGATGGTATGTTAATCCATGAATTACGTTTTTTCTGTAAAATATGACAGGGTCTTACTGTGGCTTATAACATCTCCTAACCACTAGAGGATGTAAGCTTGTGGCATCAGCCATGGGTTATTCCTCCAAGGAGAGAGCTAATAGCCAATTAGATTTGGGATATACAGGCATATGGCTGCCACTGCTGCACAGTATTTCCAGGCAGGTGAGGTGTAGCTGGTGCTGACGGAGGAGTCTTGCTTGACTCAAGGAGACCTATATTTGCTTTATTGGTTTAGTGGCCTTTGGTAACACTCTCTGGTATTCCAGAGACCAACTGTACACTTGCAAGTGCGGTCTCAATACATCTTTCCCATGCTTACATCAGGTCTTCGACAGCAGGGCCTTATCACCTCTCTTTTTGCAGGTATCCCAGTTTACAGGCAAGAAGCCTTTACCTTTTGGGGGGGGGCTTGGATCCCCTGGCCAACATCTCCTTGGTAGAATAATCCATTGCCAATATCAGAGCTCTCCTGTATTAATATATTTTGCTTAAGTGCATAGCTTAAGGAGACTTTAGTATTATATTTGGTTCTGAATAGAGAATAATCCTTTTCACAGTTCCTATGTCTATTAGTCAATTAAAGAAGGCAGTTTTACTGGTTTTATAAGAGATTACCTCTTCCAGGTGTGGTGGCACATGCCTTTAATCCTAGCACTTGGAAGGCAGAGGCAGGTGGATATTTGTGAGTTCAAGGCCAGCCTGGTCTACAGAGTGAGTTGCAGGACAGCTGTGGCTACAGGGAGACCCTGTCTTGAAAAGACAAAAAAAAAAAAAAAAGAGATTACCTCTACAACAGTTGGCTCCAATTTACAGTTAGAGAACGACCTCATCATCATCATATTTCTCCTTGTTCTATGGAGGGAAGGTAAGAAAGTCTCTCGTATTAAAACTTTGTGGCACCTAGAAGGCAAGTTTTATTAGGACTCATTATAAATAGTTGTTACAAGTAGGATCCACAGAGGGGTTTGATGTCTGTAGCAGTCTGAGGCTTTTCTCCCTTTCAATGTTCAGATGGGCTAACCTTTCTGCTGGCACTTCCTGGTGCATCCTACACAATGCAAAGCTGTATCTTTTCTTTCTCAGCCATTAAGTTGGTGACATTTTGACCTGTGGGAACATACAAATCTTTTCCTGTAGTTAGTTTTAAGGTTTGAATTGCAAAGTTTTTGACAAAAAGGTTTCATATACATCTGTATCCTGGCATGTGGGTTTCTCTTTGCCTGTATTCCAATGTGAATCCCAAATACCTCTTCACTATGTTGAAAGCTTGCTTTGCTTGCCTCCTTCAGATGGCTTCATTGTTTGTTTAATTGATTTGTTTTTCTTCTTTTCCCCTTGCTTATGGAGTGTTGACTTGTCTAAGCTTTAGGCTTTCTATTGGAAGTCTAACTAACTCTTCCCTTTCTGTTCTGAAGTTTCTCCAAAGAATCAACTTGGACACTCTTTTGGCAATCCCAGTTGGAGGGGGGGTAAGGGGGGTGGGATTCCTGTTTAGCCCATGCCCTAGTACCTGTGCTTCAGGTGGTCTTGGGAAATCCGTGATCTCCAACTGGGTTGTTTTAAACACCCCATAGGAAAGTATGACCAAAAATTAAAATGATGGGCATATTTCCTTAAGAGTCCAAAGGATTAAACTCTTTGGACATTAGGCTTAATTTCATATGAGATGTTATTTAGACCATTTCTCACTAATGATTTGTTCTCAAGAAATGCCATTCAGTTGTAGGACTTCAACTCTTTACCTAATCAACTCTACATTACCTACGTGCAGCCAAAACCAGACAGTGACAACAGCAACAAAAGCACCATTGTTCTGATCTAAAATTAAATGATGGCTAAAATGTCTTCTCTCTCCCTGTCTAGAAGCCATTTGGGAAGGGAACTCACACTGTGATTCTAGCCACTCTTCCAGTGATCAGAGTGTGGAGAGAGCAATTCCTGAGTCCAGCCATGGCAGCCCAAAATGAGGAGAAACCCAATAGATAGATGCTTCTAGAAGCCCTCAAAAATCATCATGTCTGACTTCTGGTTTCCTGCCTAGCATCTGTATCTAACTCTTGCCTTTCCTTCTCCTTCCTCTACTTACCCACTGACAGCCATCTTCCTCACAATGAGAACCATTCTATACCTTACAAAAATGTTCAAGACAAAAATCAATGAGATGACCAGATTCTCTTAACTGAATTCCCTCAGGTCTTCAAATACCACCTGCCTGCCTGACCCCCACTCTTCAGACCAGTGTTCCAGTCTTTTGAGACCACCCCTCCTTGCCAACATCCCTGTTCACCAGGAAGTAGCTAAAGAAAGACCACTGTCACCCCTTATCATCAGCAAAAAACTGAAATGTTAGCTGGGAGACTTCTAAAATGGTTGTGCAACTCCCAATATTCTAAAATGGCAGGCCCTACCTTTGCCTAAGCAGGTTCCTCTGCCTGTCAGGAGATCAACCAATCATGGGCTAACATGCTCAGCCTATATCATGGAAAGTTATCTGAGCCCCTAACTGGCTATAAAGGCTGCCTGACTTCTGCTGCTAGCTGCTGCTGTCTCTTTGATCCCAGCAAAGCAGTCCAGCAGTCTTCCCAATAAACTGCTGTTCCCCATGGCATTGTCTTGGTTGATGTTATTTGCTGTCCCCCTCTATTCATACAAACACTGCTGTCTTTTCCATCAAAGTGTGAAGCAAGAACAGCAGATTCAAACTGTGGGGAACAGAATACTCCTCATAAGAAAAGATGCAGAGTGTGCTCATCATGATTTTCAATGTACAACAATACAAAAGAAAAATACATTAAAATAAGTTCCTTGAAGTGAGTAGACTTATTGACCAAGTAAAACATGACTTTGTTTTTTATTCAGGTACATGAAAATGCCTACAGATTAAACATCTTCAGTTCTAGTCACAACAGTAAAATCACTGTACCACCAAGACCATAAAGATAGAATAGTCAGCAAATTCTAAGAAGTAATCCCACAAAACATTTGCAAGAGGAAATGGGAGTCCTAAATCTTATTTCTCTGGGCAAAGTGACCTGACATATAGACATTCCAAAACCTGTTATCCCAATTTGATTCCAATCCTCTTTAAGTAATAATGAAATGGAGAGCAAGCCAAAGGTTTGCCCAAAAAGAAATTTGCAAATTAACTGTCTTAGGGGGCATTGTTGACCAACCTTCAGTGGCAGGAGTTTGGGTTTTCACTACTTTCTACCTTGTATAACTGAAGAAAGTGAAGTGAGATTATTAACATGTGAATAGTGTGGCACGTGCTTACCTCTTTGGGCTCTAAAAGTTACAGTTGCTATTATTGGCTTATTCAAAGATTTACCATAGACAAATCATTCAATAATATTCTACTAGATGTTTTCTTTTTTGAATTGATTTTTTAGGTTCATATACAAAGTAGTATCCTTTCTAGACACAAATAAGAAGTAATCAGAGAAAGAGTTCAGGGAAACACTCCCATTAACAATACCCTCCAAAAATTAAGAATAAAATATGTAGGAATAAACCTAAGCAAAGACATTAAAAACGTATTCAGTAAAAACATACCAGACCTCAAACTGTATCACAGAGCTGTAGGGACAAAAACAGACTTGTACATCAATGGAACAAAATAGAAGATTCAAAGATGAGTTCACTCAATTACAGGAACCTGATATAAGAAAGGTGCCAAGAACACACACTGGAGAATAGACAGCATCTTCAACAAGTGGTGCTGGCAAAACTGGATCCCCAAGTGTCCAAGAATGAAATTAGACCCATCACCCTGCATAGAAGTCAAATCCAGGGGCTGGAGGGATGGCCTAGTGGTTAAGAGAACATAAGTTGCTCAGGAATTAAGTTCAAAATAGACAGTCGGGATCTCATTAACCTAAAAAGTTCTGTACAGCAAAAGAAACTAGCAATTGAATGAGGAGAAAGCCAGCAGACTGGGAGAAAATCTTACCAACTATTCCCCTGCCAGAATATTACAAGACAAAAAAAAAAAAAAAAAAAAAAGAAGAGAGAAAACAACTAACTCAATATAAAAATGGGCTATGAATCTGAACAGAGAGCTCTCAGAAGAACAGATAAAAATGGCCAAGAAACACCTTTTATAAGGGTTCAATATCCTTAGTAATTATGGAAAGGTAAATCAAAACTACTTTAAGATTTCATCTAACTCCACTCAGAATGGCTAAGATCAAGAGGACAAATGACACCAAATACTGGCAAGGATGTGGGGAAAGGTTGGCGGGATTGCAAGCTAGTGCAACACTGTGTTAATTAATATGGAGAGCTCCTAAAAAACTGAAAATAAATCTATATATGATCTGGTTATACCACTCCTTGACATGTAACCAAAGGACATGCTACTGAAGAGATAGTGTGGGAAGATTAGTTAAGATGGGTAGCATTCTAAACCAATGGGACCTCCCTGGCCACATCCATCGGGTGGGATATAGTGACAAAAAGGTTTAGGATTTGGCCCTGGGATATGAGTCAATGCTGGATATATAAACCAGACATTTTGGAATAAACTCTCTTTCTGCATTTGGACCTCAACATGCGTCCATGTGGTGTGCTTTCCTGCACGTGTTTTCAACATAGATCGTCCTGGGATTAAATGGTCCCCACAAATCTCGGTGGGAATCCAACAAGATAATATGTGAATCTATGTTTATTGCTCCTCTTTTAATGATAGCTAAGAAATGAAAACAACTTAAATGTCCTTCAACTGATGAATGGATAATGAAAATGTGGTGCATCTACACAGTGGATTTCCACTCAGTAGCAGTGAAAAATGAAATGCTGAACTTTGAAGATAAATGGACAGAACTAAAAACTCCTATATTAAGTGAGGTAACACAGATTCAGAAAAACAAGAGCCTCGTGTTCTCTTTCATTTGTGGGTCTGAACTCCAAATCCTTAGCTTTGAGAATATATCCTGATATAAATGCAGGAGCTGGAAAAATGAGAAAGAAGCATAGGGTAAAGGGGAAGATGGGGACAGTAGGAGAGAGGTGTTATCAAGGGGAAAGTAGGGGCAAGGGAGATATTTTAACTGGGGAGGGAGTATGAAGGTTTATACAGGGGGAGTGTGTATGGATAGATTTAGTTGTCAACGTGACACACCTGGGTTGAGGGAGCCTCAGTTGGGGAATTTCCTCCATTGGACTGGCCTGTGCCCATGTCTCTGAGGCATTTTCTTGATTGTTGAGTGATGTGGGAGGGGCCAGCCCTCCATGGTCTGTGCCACCCCTGGGCAGGTGGTCCTGTATTGTATAAAAAAGCAGGTTGAGCACAGACCAGGGGCACAAGCCAGTAAGCAGAATTCCTTCATGGTTTGTGTTACAGGTTCCTGATCTGAGTTCTTACCTTGGACTCCCGCAGTGACAAACCTGAATGACGTGAGCCTTTCCTTTCCAAGTTGGTACTGGTCAGAGTGCTTTGTTGTAGCAAATGAAGACTAACTAAAATAGAGTGAGAGGAGAGAGAAATAATGCTTCGATTTATAAAAAAAGAGGGAAATTAATTAATTCAAAGTCCTGAAATATACACATACTATCTATCAATTGATAGATCAATAGATGATAGATAGATAGATAGGCAGATAGATAGAATGTATGACTAGAAGAAGAGACATAAGCTTCATTAAGGAATCCATAGAGTCATAAATCCCTTGAAATGGCTAACTAGCCCTAAATTGGCAGACTGGCCCTGCTAAAGCCTTATCGACTGGTCACTCACAGGACTGAGGCAGTCTGTTTACAGAACTACCTGTCTCATGGTCTTGACATACTGTCCTGCTCAGCTGCGGAAAGCAATCTTAAAAGAAGGCTTTCAATTAACCAAGGACACCAAGCCTTGGCATCAAACACATTACTTGGCATCAAACCCCAAACTGGGCTCAGCGAATAAAACTTTTTCACCTCTCTTCATTGGGTTGCAGATACTCCTTTCACTCTTGCAATGGATGTCATATGCTGTGTACTTATTCTGATGAAGTATACATTCCTTGCCTGTTGCTGGTCTGGCTCTGGTTTTTATTTCTTTATTTTAAAGTCTTTTCTTTTTCCTCTCCAAATATCTAACACACACACATACATATATATGGAAATGTATATAAACATGTACATAAGTATATAGAGAGGGAAATATGTATATAAAACCAAAGGGAAATGTATTAATTCAGTCTTACTGAGAATATACACATAATACATAGAGATAGATAGATGATAGATAGATAGATAGATAGATAGATAGATAGATAGATAGATAGATAAATGATAGGTAGGCAGGGAGAGAGAGAGAAAGAGAGAGAGAGAGAGAGAGAGAGAGAGAGAGAGAGAGAGAAAAAAAAAAAAAAAAAAAAATCAAAGTGCCCAGCAGGAGAAACCTCCCTTTGAGTTGTTGGTCAGGGTAGTACAGGAAACTCCCAAAATAACACAGACTATTGCAATAGTCCTGATTGCCTTCTAGAACTTGAAGGTAAAATCACATTGCTGAAGACAGGCCATACTTTGGACAAAGGATTTTGAGTAGTTGCGCTGCCCTGGAAGCCTCCTCCCTGAAGATCTCTCACAAGCTGCCAAGGGAGAAAACAAATCAGTGGTCCTACTGAGCTGTAAAGCCTGAGACAAAGACTGACCCATAACATCATCACTATGGGTGCAATGGTAGCACTTTATTCTTCAGGATAATCAACAGCTGTTTAATTGGAATTAAGGCCTACCCAATGAGAATGAAGTTGTGTATGGTGCTGTAAACATAGCCACATATACAAGGCTGGAGAGGTCATAGATCCTAGACAAAAACCTGCTTTTGCCACATGCCTAGACCAGTGTAACTTCTTACTATATTCTAAATATGCATCCTCATATTTACAAGTGTATCTCTTACAATTCATCAAAGAAGCTGCTTTGTGCAAAAGATGGAGACTTTTACAGAGTTCCAAAACTGATCAAACACAGAGACTAGTTGTCAGTGGGAAACTTAGCCCTAAGTGACACATCTTCAATGCAACTCTCACACGAGAAGTTTCTTTAACCAGCAGAGGTGATTAACACAAAACCCCACATCTGGCCAATGTGCAGAGAACACGAGGCTGCAGAGGACCCATCCCTGAACAGGACACCTAGATCAAACTCTGTCTCCCAAGGTTCAGGGATCATTGTGTAAGAGTGGGCAGGAAGCTTGTGAATGCCAGAGGGGGTGGATGACCACAAGGAAACCAGCTTTCCAGACATCGCCAGTTACACAAATGAACTCACAGAAATAGTGACAGCATGCAGGAGCTCAACTCAGACCAAATCCCAGTGTAGATACGGGGTAGTGGACAAAAAGTCCCAACTCTAAGGAACTTTTGGCATTTGATGCCTGCTGGGACAGGGAAAGACAGTCTCTTAGAAGGATGGGACTCAGTAAGTTAACCAGGGACTTGGATGCACCCACACTGAAGGATGTGTGGGGACAGAAATCAGATTCCATAGGCCATATTAAATATATAATAGAATACATTAAATTGGGCAAGGACAATTGTGAATAGGGGAGGAGACCTAAATATCATTAATTATATTGCATAAGCTGGGCATGGTGGCACACACCTTTAATCCCCCAGGCAGATCTGTGAGTTCAAAGCCAGCCTGGTCTACATAGTAAGCTTCAGGATAGCTGGGGCTACAGGGAGAACCTGTCTCAAAAAGACAAAAAAAAAAAAAAAGAAAAAAAGAAAGAAACTGTCTAAGACCCAAATCAAAAACTCACATATCTGTCTGTATTTGAAACATTCTAATTAGTCTTTACAACCACAATGAGCATCTCTAAGCTCTTAATTATTCACCCTTTCTGAAAA
>VZQC01010785.1:751829-813246 GCA_009823505.1 Rhizomys pruinosus | reverse complement strand
CATCAGAATATAGGACAAAAACCCTCCATGCTCATGGATTGGGAAAAATATTATTCTAACAGCTTGTAACAATAGTCCATTTCTGTGCCTGGAGAGAGGGCTCCTACGGTCTAAGCGTGCGAGCGCGAGACCCGCTCTTGGCAGTCAGGACCCGGCGTTCGATCTCCCAGCATACCCCCCATTTTGGCACAGACAAGCGAGTACCATCTTGTAACTCCAACTCTGCACAAGCAACGAGAACTCACAACTATTGCCAGGAGCGACATCGACAGCACCACCTCATTCAGTACCCCCCGCGGCAATTGCAACTGACACGAGATCCGGTGCGCAAAAACTCACATCCAGACAGTCACACTTATACATATAAAAAAAAAAATGATCACCTCTCACCAAAAACTCCTTGTATATAAATTTACATGCCAAATAGCCAATTGCAAAACCCCCAAGAGTTTTTCACCAGCTTGGAAAAAATCCTAAACATTTGAAAAAAAAAAAAAAAAAGAAAAACAAAAGAACCCCCAAAAGCAAAAAAAAAAAAACCCTGAGTGGCAAAGAGCTACACAGGGTATCTTATACCAGACATTAAAATATACTACAAGGGCTATACAGTCAGTAAAAACAGACCGTGCGTACTGGAACAAAAACGAACAGACTGCCTGTGCCACCAAGGAAACCAAAACCCACGAATCCAAATTCGAGCAACATCACAATTTCAGCATCTTCATATTTGACAAGTGGGGCCAAGAAGACACCAATGAACAAAAGACCAGCCATACTTCAGCAACATGATTTGGCAAAACGGATCCACAATGTACTATGAAGAATGAAATTAAACCGTACCTCTCACCCTGTAAAAATCAACTCCAGAAAATATAAACGATCTTAGTGTAAAAAAAAAAAAAAAAACCCCAAACTTCTGAAGGTGATAGAAGAAAAAAGTTAGGCCAGCATACCATAAGAATAGGCTTAGGAAAAGACTTCCCTAAATCAGACAGCCGCTGCGCAAACATTATAAGTTCGACAATTGACAAAGGGACACATTATTAAACAAGCAAAAGATTCGTACATCCAAAAGAAAAGAAATTCATGGAAGTGAGAGAAATCCACAAGAGTGGGAGAAAACCTTCACTAGCAGATACATCTGACAAAGCATTATCTCCAGATACTTTAAAACTACTCAAAAAACATAGAAAAACACAAATAGACCTCCACTTCAATAGATGGAACAAAGAGAAAAATGAACAGAGACTAGTGTACAAGTGAGGACCCGTTAAGATGGGTGAGAAACACCTCATAGAGAAGTGGGTTGAACATTCACTGAATCATTAAGGAATGCAAATCCAAAACCACATCTAATTAAGATATCATCTATACTCCACATAAGACTGGCTAGGCACAAGCAAAACACGATATGATACTCAAGTGCCTGGAACGAGGGTATGTGGCGAGAGATAAGACGTCGTAACACTCAATCCCTTGCGGCGAGCTGGGGAACTGTAACTCTTTACAGCCATGCTATGGCATAAAGCAGTGTGCGAGGAACCCTTGGAAGGACTTGGAACATGCAACTTGCACACCCTGACCCCTAGCCATACTGCTTTAGCGCACTGATACCCACCAAGACCTCACCCCCCTACTCAAGAGATATGATGTTCACGGCCGTCTTATTTCAGCTTCTCACAATAGCAAGGAGCTGGAACCAAACCCAAACTGCCCTTCAACGGTGTTCGCCATCGTGCCAAGAGCATTCAGCACTACTCTTAAGCATGCTAGGCCATCTCTCAAGCCCCCTTTTTTTTTTTTCCCATTCTTTTTTTTTGTTTTTTTTCCATGATCTGAAATCTCTCCAACTCGTATTCTTTTTGGACCTAATATCAAAGATAGACCCAATCTGCTTTGAAAAATACTCAGCTACTCTCACACTCAACTGACCACTTTCAGTCTCATGAGATTACTATTGTTTTGACATTTACTAGCTTCTATCTGCGTATATCGGAATGACTATATGTCTCGCCTCTCATCCTCATTCCTTCTACATTGCCTCCTCACCCTTCCGCACCTGCCTTCCTCATCCTCTTCCTCCTCCTCCTCCTCCACTCACTCCCTGTTGTTTTTTTGACATTTACTATTTTCTACTGTGGCATATTTTTGGCCATCATACTCCTGCCTCTTCTACCCTCCTCCTCCTCCTCTCCTCCCCCTTCCTACTCCCTACAACATTTTGGTTTGACATTTTACTATTTTCTACTGTGGCTATTAATGAGTACTATACATACTGCTCTTCCTCCTCTTTCTCCTCCTCCCCCCTCCTCCTACCCATTGTTTTTGACGTTTACTATTTTCTACTATGACATATACTTTATTCTTCTTTCCTCTCTTCTGTCCTCCCTCCCTTTCGTCCTGTCCTATTTCTTTTCTTCTCTCTCTCTTAGTCGTCATCTTCTAAGCCCCAGCTGGAATGCAGAACCAGTGGCCTCTCTAAATCTTCCACCAGGCGCTCGCCTCTCTAGATTTATAAGTGTCGTACTCCATAGTGCCTGTGTATGACATATTCTTTATAGAATTTCTTTTCTTACACATTTTGTTGTTTTCAAATTAGTTTATACTGATTAAGTTACATACTGTCTCAGTCTATACTTCTGTCAGTCATTATCCTGAGACGTTCAGATGATAATTTTTTCTTTATCTTTTTTTTTCTCCCTTTTCCAATCTTTTTGAGGACAGGGTGTCTACTCCGCCCAGATCACCAAGCGGGACCACCGAAAACGCACCTAATGTATTAAGACCATAGAGATACCATGCTTCCTGCACTCCCGAGTGCTGGAATTAAAGGCATGACCCACCATGTACCATGCCTGGCGAGAATGAACAAGAATGTAAATAAAAAGCAGAATTGTCAGAACACAAAATTTTTTTTAGTTTCAAAATTAAGATCATTTTTTCTGGTTTCTTCTTCAATTTTCTTTCTTTAAAGGTTTCAATTTTGTTGTAGGTGTGTATCGGATTGTTTGTGTCTTGGTAAGTTGTTCCTAGGCTATTTTATTGTTTTCTGAGGCTACTGTGAGTGGGACGGTTCTTTGTTTTTTTTTTTTTTTTATCTTTTCTCTTGTTATTTATTCTGTATGTGTCAATGTCACTGTACTGCATGCAGGTCTGTGCACCCGTTGTCGTGCCAACGCTGGAGGTCAGAAGAGGTTTGGAATTCCCAGTGGATGCTGTGAGTTCCTGGAATTGGAGTTTCCAGACAGTTCTCAGCCGCCTATGTGCGGTGCGTGGGGATACACCCTGGAGTACCTCGTAGAGCGGTCGCGTCGCTCTTTAACTGCGCTAGGCATCTCTCAAAGGACCGGGAAGGGATTTCTTTTGAAATCATCTCTCACATTTGCTTGTGTCTTGGTGTATAGATAAGGCATCATGTGTATTTTTTTCAGGTTTTAATTATTGTACTCGTGCCACTCGTAAAGCTGTGTAATCGATTTCTAGGAGTTCTGCTGGAGTTTTAAAATCCTCTTAAGTAACATATCATATCACTCAGCAAATAGGGATAGGTAACTCCTTTTTTCCCAATTATTACTACGATTTAATTTCCTTTTCCGTGTCTTATACTATCTGCTAGCAGGTGTATTTCAAGCACTGTTATTGAACAGAAGGTGGTGACAGGGGCAGCCGTGTCGAGTTCCTACCTTTAAAGGGAATTGCTTCTATTCCCCATTTAGATGATATTGGGCTGTGGGTTTGCTGTATATGGTTTGATTCCATTGAGGAATGAATCCTCCACTCAATTTCTGCTCGGGACTTCAAGCATGAACCATGAACCTTCAGTGTCTTCATTCCAGAGATATTTCTTCTCTCTCTTGCCTTCCCATTGACTTATTAAGAGTGTGTTGTTTAGTTTCCATGTGTTTCCTTGTAGCAGCTTAGGGCTTAATTCCTGGGTGTTGATGTTGAGTTTGTATTGACTGTGGTTCTGATAGATATGCATGAAATTATTTCACATCTTTTTTGTATTGTTGGGAGGTTTCTTAAACTGTCTTCTGTGTCCAGTATAAGGTCGATTTTTGGAACTGTTCTAGTGTTTGGTGCTGAGTAGAAAGTGTACTTCTCTGGTATTAGGGTGGAACTATTCAGTAAAGTCTATGTGAGGTCCATTTGGTGTATCATATCATTCAACATTCAGATGTCTCTTATTCTTTTTCCTGTTTGACTCTATCCAAAGGATCATGGTGGGTATGTGAAATATACGCTAGGCTATGAGTGTAGGTGGGGTTTAGGTGGTAACTTGTGTGGTCCTGGACAATTGTCTTTATAAAGTTGGTGGCCCATGACAGTTTGTGGCATATATATGTTCATAATTTGAGAATCTTGTTGGTCGAACTTTTTTCCTTTGATAAAAAAGTAATGGCCCTGCTTGTCTCTTCTGAAATTGTTTCAAACTTTGACGTCTAGTTTGTCTGATATTAAAAATAGCACACCTGTTTCCTTTCTGGTAGCCAACTTTGCTTGGAATATTTTTTTTCCATCCTTACTTTAAAGGTATGCCTGTCCCTGTGAAGGTAGATGTGTTTCTTGTAGACAGCAATATTGCATGGTGTCTGTTTCTAATCCAATCTCCATCTAATCTTTTGAATGTGGGATTATTAGTCTAGTTAATATTACCTGTTATAAACGTGAACTGAAAAGATGTATTCTTTCAACTGTGTTGTATGTTCATGGACAGATTTTTCTCTGCTTCACTGTAATTGACTGGTGTTGAGCATTATCGTCGATTGAAATTGGCTTGTATTGACTAATTCGATCCAGTGTTTTCTTGCTTTCATAGTTTGCGTGAGAAGACCGGGTGTAATTCTGGATAGTTTTCCACTTTATAGGTCCGTTGTTTTTCTCGCTTGTGGCTTTAGAGGATTTTCCCTTTGTTTTTGGGTGTCTTGCATTTAACTATTATGATGTGGCATGGAGAATTTTCTTTTCTGAATTTTTCTGTTGGAGTTCTATGTGTTCTTTATTGGTATTGGTTTGTCCTTTTTTAGTTTGGGGAAGTTTTCATCTATTATTTCTGTTGTAAGATCTGATCAATTCCATTCTCTTGGATTCTTTGGCCTTCTCTCTATCCGTATGATTGCAGAGTTTGATCTTTTCATAGTGTCACACACTGTCCTGCGTTGTTCTGTTTGTGTATCCTCTTACATTTTCAATAGATCTTTTCCTTTGATTTTAGTTGTTCTGTGTTATCTTCCAGGTCTGTATTCTTTGTTCTGCTTCCTCCATTCTGCTTCTGAGGCTTTTCACTCCTTTCCTCTTGATTGGATGAGTTTTTATTTCTTTTCATTTCCTCTTCGATTTCTTTAGTATTTCTGACATCTTTTTGGGCTTCTCAATCTCTCTTTGTAGTCTTTGGTTCCTGGTTGGTTTCCTTATCTCTTTTTCAGCATGGGATCTTTTCAGTGTTTCTACTTCCTTCCAGAGTTTTCATTGCTCTCTTCTAGGTCCTCTGAGTTCTTCATTCTCTATTTCTTAGTTCTTTATTTGCTGCTTTATAATACTTGAGTTCCTTAAATTTGTTCCCAATTTGTTACCTGATATCTGTCTACATGGGGCGAACTCACACACGAACGGATTGCACTGCATGGAGTCTTCTATAGGTTGGTAGGTCATTGGTGCACATGATTATCCTGCCCCTCTCTCCAGGTTGTATTCTTCTTTCATGATCGTGGGCAAACTGGGCTCCCCTTGCCTGTACTTCCAAGTGTGATCTGCCTAAGGCCTCTTAACTGGTGACGGAGCTTGCTTTCTCTGCCTCTTTAGATGCCTCTTACCGGCAGTGGGGGCGGGGGGCTCTTCAGCCCGTGCCCCAGTACCTTCCACTGGCCTCGGGAGATCTCAGATCTCAAGAGTCACACAAGCCCACCTTTAATACCAGCTGGGAGGATAACTCCATCTCCACAGCCACAAAAGCCAATCAAGCCAAAGACACCTGGATTGACAGATCAACAATCAGCCTTGCTTAGGCACCCAGTCCCTACCTGTCTCCTGCTCTTCCTTCCGCTGGCCTCAGGATATCTCCCAGATTGTTTTAATTAGAAGAAATCTCTTGTTTATGTTATACCAACCTCAAAAATGTACAACCAATAAAAGACTTTGAAAACACTGACGTTGGGCAAAAAAAACACCTAAAAATCATCAAAGAAAGCTGAAAACCAAATTATAAATTATGACTCCTGGTTTCCAGGTAAGGAACTTAGAATTTACCTTTTCATCTTAACATGTGAAAAGGTGAACAAACAACTATCAAGGTCATAGGTAAAGCCACTTAGTTTTCACCTTCAGGAGCTTGGCCAGGTTTTCAGTGAATACCGGAGTAGAGGTAGGGGAATCCCTCTATGCTTGTGACAGAAGAAAGAAAAGCATTTTGAAATAGGCCAGAACATTTTGTTCTTAGCCCTGAACTTTAGCTATTTCACCAGAGCCTGATCTTCTCATGTTTTATCATAATGCATCTTATCTAGTACAATAGAAAAAAGCCAATTCCAGATCTTAAGTCTTCCAAAAGTGTGGTGGTGACAGGGGATAAACTCCAGTCCCATTTATGCATGTTGTCCCACAAAAAAGGACAAAACAAAAACAAAGCCCTGAGAAGGACTCCAGCATCAGAAGACCAATCTCAATATCTTTTGGTCTAAGAACACCCCAGACACAAAAACACACAGATGCATACATACATAATTAAAGTCTTCTTTGCTGCAGTTCATTTTACACAATACATTATGTGTACTTCAAAAGAAAAAATTACAAAGCACAGTAAAAAGCAAAGAAGAGACTAAACAGGGATCAGAACCAGAATTAGAATCTGAAAAAGAGTGTTGGACTTTTCTGTCTGGTAATCTAAAATAACTTGTAACATGTCTATGGCTTTAACAACAACAACAACAACAAATGCACAACATGGTCAACATGTAGATAATATAAGCAGAAAAACGGATGGATTCTAGAAAAGAAACTTTAAATGGTAAAAATCAAAATTATTAAAAATAAAGAATGTTTTTGGTTGGTTCACAATGGAATACCATTAAAAAAAAAAGAAAAGAATCTCTGAGGTGTGCAAGGTGACTTCCTCCTGCAAGGAATCCTAGCACTCAGGAGACTGAAACAGGGAGACTACTACTAATCTAAGGTTAGCCTGAGCAACAGCATGACCCTGCCTCAAAAATCCAAAAGGAATACTAAATGCATGAAAAATAAATATCTCAGATCTTGAAGATCCAGTTTAGAAACTTCTAAAACTGAAAGACAAAGAGAAAAAAGCGTGGGAAACAAAATAGCAAAACCTACAGAACAGAAAATTCAAGAACTGTGTGTAAAATGAATACCAAAAGGAGAAGAAAAGCAGCAGTACCTGAAGCAAGGAATGCACCCAAAGGTGATGTCAGACAACAAATTGCATTCAAGAAGCTCAAATTACACTAACTAAAAAGTATAAAGGCAAAAACTTAGTCAATATAGCCCACAAGTTGTCCTATGACCTCAATACACAAACTGTGGAATGTGCTTGCACATACAATAAATATAAAAAAAAACTTAAAATAATAAGCTAGAAGGGAAAGAATATTACTTACAGAAGACTAATAAGAAATGCAACCAATTTCTTCAGAAATTATGTAAACAAGGAGAGTAGAATGAAATATCTGAAGTATAAAGAGAAAAAGACTATCAACATAAAATGTTCTCTCCTGAAATTCTGTACTCTCTGAAATTACCTTTCAAAACTAAATAAAAAAAAAAACTTCCTAAGATAAACAAAAGTTGAGATTTAACCATTTCTTTTCATTATAATCAGTCTAAAAATCAGTTTTCTCAACAACCTTGCTTTTCTCAGTTTCTATTGAAGAAGCAAAGGAGATCCTTTTTTCAAAATTTTATTTATTAATATTTTTTTCATTTACCGAATTTTATTTGGAAATGTTTATATCAGTAAAGGGAAACTTAGACTTCACAGAGAACAGATGTCATCAGTTTATTATAAAAGGGAGGCATGGAAATTATTCACATGATTAAATATTTCAGTTATTTCAGAACTTCAGTGGAATGGGCAGCTTTGTGTGATGCCACTTCAACAGCAATTTCAGTCTACATACTTGCCAAGAATGTCACCAACTCTAAATAAGAAATAATCTTTGACATGTAGAACTACTCTGATGCCTCCAAACTCTGGGAGGACTTTGTCCCCGACTTTCACACTAACTGGTTGAATCTCTCCACCTTTTTCCTTTAGAGCCTGATCCAACAGCTACTACTACTGCTTGCAATACTTTTCCTTAAGATTTTTCTGTAAGCATAATGCGACCTTTGGCTATAGTTTCAGCTGCACTCCTTTCAACCAATATTCATGACTCTGACCACCACAGCCTGGACTCTGATCTTGTGCAGCAGCTACAAGGAGAGACCTGCAGTTAGGCCCCCGGATGCGGGAAAAAGCTTATTTATTATTTTATGTGTATGAGTGTACTGTCTGCACTGTGTAGTGCAATGCTGCAGAGGTCAGAAGAGGGAGTCGGATTCCCGGGGAACTGGAGTTAAAAGATGGCTCGTAGCCATCATGTGGGTGCTGGTAATCAAACCTGGGTCCTCTACAAGAGCCGTCGGTGTTCTTAACCACTGAGGCATCTCTCCAGACCCAAAAGATTTTTTTTTACATTTACTTTCATTTATTTATTTATTTTTTTATCAATAATAAGTTTTGAGTACAATCATCCTTCATGAAAAACCAATTTACAAGCAGTTGTGCCCAAACCCACACAGAACAAGGCTCTCACCATCCAGCTGGAGGGGCTTGTGTGCACAATCAGGTTGATCAAATAAGTGTCCAGTCTATATTGCTGTAGTTTCACCATTCACCCCAATCGTAGCCCTTACATTCTACCACGCCTTCTCTTCCGCAGATTGTTCCCTAGGCTTAGAAAAGGGGCACAGGTGGACAAGAAGCAAAACAGTCTGCTTTCCCTGGAGATGTCATTTTGGACTCTGACCAGTTCTGGCTGTTTCTTTTCATGGGCTGACAGTTTGTTCAGGAATAACCTTTCAATCCTACTAATGAATCACAGGCAATTAGATATACAGATATTTAAACAATACTAATTATTATGGTAGGTTACTTCGGTATAGACACAGATGTTTGGATGGTATGCTAATCCATGAATTATGTTTTTTCTATAAAAGATGACAAGGTTTTACAGTGGCTTATAACATCTCCTAACCACTGGAGGATGTAAGCTTGTGGCATCAGCTGTGAGTTATTCCTCCAAGGCGAGAGCTACTAGTCAATTAGATTTGGGATATACAGACATGTGGCTACCACTACTGCACATTATTTCCAGGCAGCTGAGGTGTAGCTGATGCTGATGGAGGAGTCTTGCTTGACTCAAGGAGACCAATATTTGCTTTACTGGTTTAGTGGCCTTTGGTAGCACTCTCTGGTATACTAGAGACCAACTGTACACTTGCAAGTGAGATCTCAATACATCTTTCCCTATGCTTACATAAGGTCTTCAATAGCAGGGCCTTACTGCCTCTCTTCTTGCAGGTATCCCAGTTTACAGGCAAGAAGCCTTAACCTTTTGGGGGAGGCTTGGATCCCCTGGCCAACATCTCCTTGGCAGAATAATTCATTGCTATTAGAGCGCTCCTGTATTAATATATTTTGATTAAATGCACAGCTTAAAGACTCTAGTATTATATTTGGTTCTAAATAGAGAATCCTTTTCACAGTACCTTTGTCTATTAGTCAATTAAAGAAAGCAGTTTTTACTGGTTTTATGAGATTTACCTCTATAACAGTCAGCTTTAATTTACAGCTACAGATTAACTTCATTACCATCATTATTTCTTTGTTCTATGAAAAGGAGGTAAGAAAGTCTCTCATATTAAAACTTCGCAGCACCTAGAAGGTAAGGTTCATTAGGACTCTTTATAAACAGCTGTTACAAATAGGATCCACAGACATGTTTGATGCCTGTAGCAGTCTGAAGTTTTTCCTCCCAAAAGAAGATTCTTAAGTCAGTAATAAGAATGATTTCTCTGCCCCAGGTTCATATTGGAGGATGGAGGATAAAGTGGCTTTACTCATAACTTTGGAGGGAATTCTGTAGTTCCCCAACCTTGATTATATAACTGACACGCAGAATTTCAGTTTGAGAACAATTTTAATCACCAAAACAATACTGCGAGTTATTTAAAAAGCAAAACTGGGGCTGGAGAGATGGCTCAGCGGTTAATATTACTGACTACTCTTGCAGAGGACCAGGGTCCAATTCCCAGCACCCACATGGCAACTAAAAACAGATTTTAAGCCAGGTGTGGTGGCATACGTCGTTAATCCCAGCACTTGGGAGGCAGAATCAGTTGGTTCTCTGAGTTCAAGGCCAGCCTGACCACCTGGGACTAAAGGGAGACCCTGTCTCAAAAAAGAAATAAAGAAATAAAGAAATAAAGAAAGAAAGAAAGAAAGAAAGAAAGAAAGAAAGAAAGAAAGAAAGAAAGAAAGAAAGAAAATAAAAAAAGAAAAGAGAAGAAAAACCATCATGGAGAATACCTTTTCTAAATTATTTTGATTTTTATTTATTTTTATTTTCTTATCCTTTTCATCACTCACTTCTATTATCTATTTCGGCTTCCTTTGAAACTATGAAAAGGCATAGTACTGATGATATTTTTTCTTTTTTTTGGGGGGGGTGTTTGACTAAGGTCCTACACAATCCAATAACTTCATTTAAATCAAACCTTTTTACTGCCAAACATACATGCTTGGTTGAAAGTTTCCAGATCAGTAATCAGCACACACCTTTTGCCCAATTTGAGCTTCACGCTATTAGGGTTCTGTGTTCTTCACACAGCAGGTTAAGCCTAGAACAAGCCTGCTTGGTCAGATCCTGAAACCCAAAGGTCCAGGCTGAATCTTATTTTGTGTATGTTCTTCGTATGTAATTGTGTACATGTGCATTGGAATGAGACCAATTTTTTTTTAAGGGCCTGGCTTGCTTATATTGCTGCACATGTGGCCCTTCCTTCAATGTCTCTGAATTGCAAGACTTAAAAACCTTTTTTTAAAAGCTGGAACTTAGATTTTTCTACATGAAAAAATCTATCTTCTTCTGATGGAACTTCTCTATAATTAAGTAAAATGAGAAATTTTTTTTACTCCTTTTATGGTTTACTTCAAAGTTTTTTCCTCTGTCTGGCACCTCCCATCCTTCCCATCCATTCTCTTTCATTAATTAATTAGTCCTCCATCAGGTCAAAGAAAAGTATGTCCTAAGAGCTGTGTCCTTCAGCCTTTTCTATCAATAGGCAACCTGTTCTATAGCCTGTAATTTATCTATCCCTCCACCTGCCAAAAAAGTTCTTTATGTCCAATGTTGATTCTACTAAAATCCCCTCTGCTTTTTGTAACAAAATAATTTTTTTGGATTTATTTTTAATTATATGCATGTGTGTATGTGTCAGAGGGTGGGGGTGTGCACACAAATAAGTGCCAGAGACATAATGGAGGCCAGAATTGTCTGCTCCCTCAGGGGCTGGGGTTACAGGAGATTGTGAGCCAGAAGAGGTGGGTGGTGGGAACTGAATTTGAGTCCTTTGCAAAAGTAGTATATACTCTTAACCACTGAGTAATGAATTTGAGTCCTTTACAAAAGTAGTACATATTCTTAACCACTGAGTAATGAATTTGAGTCCTTTGCAAAAGTAGTACATATTCTTAACCACAGAGTAATCTCTCCAGCCCTCTCAATCCCTTTTGAATGATAATGTCCACTGAGTGTCAGAATTTATAATTTATAATGATGAATCACAACTGAGAGGCAGTACGACATGGTGAAACAGGCACACACTGGAGCCCTATGATCTTGATTCAAATCCTGACTTCTACTTACTTATTAACTGATTTATCTTAGACTCCTTATGTAACCTTAGATTTAAAACAGGTGTCAAACGTTAGCTGCCTCCTATCATAACGACTCTGTCTTGAATATGAGAAGACATATTCAAGATGTCCCTTACTCTGGCTAGCATACTATTGAAAACAATGGATGCCAAGGGATTAAATTTCCAAAGAATCTCACACTTAAGGCAGGAATAGGCTGAAAAGGGGCACTAACCAGAGAAGAAACTTGCCTTCCAGGAAGGGATTTTCATACAGTTCTGACAACTTATGGGAGCGACTTAGAAGAGAGATCAGAACCAAGACAATGATGAGTCCAATGATGGGTAAGACTATCCCGTCTCTAGGAATGTTTAATTATGCATACCTTTTTGCCCTCAATTTAAACCTAAGTATCACATAGTATCTTCTGGGGTAGAGGAACTCCTCCTTCCTGAATTAGCAGCTGTCTACATATGGCTCTGCCTCTTCAGCCTCAGTGCCACACTGAAGAGTTTTAAGTACGGGAGGTGGTGGGAAGTTCCCTACAATCTAAGGGGAAGACTTTTAGAGTCAGCTACTCTGAAAAGGGGTTGCTATCGCTGTCCTACCTTGCCCACTAAACACGTGTTCCTCCTAATCACCTCAAGCAGCTGAACCTGGAATGTCTTCACCACAATCTGATACAATCTGTTTCTAACGAGTGGCACTGTTTCTCTAGTACTAAGTTACTTGAATGGGGCATATCTTTTAATGGAATTCATGCTCAGTTTGATGTCTTAAAACACACTCAGACACATGTTTGGATATGTTAATCCATGAATTACAATTTTCCCCCCTGTTAAAAATATGACAGGGTCTTACTGTGGCTTATAACATCTCCTAACCTGTAGAGGATGTAAGCTTGTGGCATCAGCCATGGGTTATTTCTCCAAGGGGAGAGCCAATAGCCAATTAGATTTGGGATATACAGGCACATGGCTGCCTCTGCTGCACAGTATTTCCAGGGCAGATGTGCTGTGTAGTTGGTGTGACGGTGGAGTCTTGCTTGACTTCAGGCACCTGAGACCGCGACGACCCACATATTTGCTTTATGCCTGCGGTTTAGTGTACCTTTGCGTAACACTCTTGGACATTCCAGAGGCCAAACTTCCTGTCCCACTTGCATGTGTGGTCTTGATACATCCCTCCCATGTTAACGTCAAGTTTCGGGTCAGCGGGGTCTTATTGCCTCTCTTCCTGTAGGTATCCCAACCTAGCGGCAAAGAGCCCTTACCTTTTGTGGTGCCTTGGATCCCACTGGCCAAATCCACCTGGTAGATCAATCCATTGCTGATGTCAGAGCTCCTTGTATTAATATATTTTGCTGAGTGCATAGGCCCTAGGATTTAATATTATATTTGGTTTTCTGACCAGAGGCGGCGTAATCCCTTCCCCAGTTCCCCTGTCTAGTAGTCAATTAAAGAACACAGCATTTTACGGTTTTTTTTATAAGAGCATTACATCTACATAGTTGTCTCAATTTGTTTCTTCATTAGTAGGATCAAAGGTTATCCTGGACAAACTTGTCAGCCCATGAAAGGAAAAAGACAGAATTGACCAGAGTCCATGTCAACAGCTCCAGAGAGAGTGGACTGTTTTACCTCTCACACCTGTGCCCCCTTTCTAAGGCTAGGGAACAACCTGAGGAAAAGGGGGGAGTGGTTGGTTTAGAATCGAATGTAAGGGCTGCGATGGGTGAAGGGTGAATGAAAACTACAGCAATTGTAGTCTGGACACTCATTTGATCAAAACTTGATTGAACAAACAAGCGCCCCCCCCCATGGCTGTTGGGCTTGTAGGTGTTTGGGCACAACAGCCTGCAGATCGGTTTTGTCATGACGGATGCTTGTCCTCATGGATTACCACTATAGTCATAAGAAAAATGTGAAAAAAAAACAAAACTGCGAGAAGATGCAGGACAGTTATGGAGAATGCAGTACTGGGATGGGGTGGGGTGCAGCGGCGGGGGAAGGCAAGGGAAATAAGCCTGAACTGAATTAGACAAACAAAATGTATGAAATGCACAAAGCATCAATTTTAAAAAAACTAATTTAAAAAAAAAAAAAACAAAAAAAAAACACACTTCAGGAAAAAAAAAAAAAAACAAATAAAAAGTCAAAAAAAGCCATGCAGGACGGTGGTACCACCTGGCTTTAATCCCAGCACTGGAGAGGCAGAGCAAGAGGCAGGGCCAGACCTGGACCTTCTTGGAGTTCAAGGCCAGCCTGGTCCTACATAGTGAGATTCCAGGAGAGAGAGAGAGAAAAAAAAAAAAAAAAAAACAAAACACACACAAACAAAACAAAAAAGAAATAAAACATAGTGATTCTTGTTTTAATTTTTTAATAAATGTTTTTTCTAGACAAATGCTACATTTGTTTAATGTTTTTTTTCACATCCATTTTAAATTTTTTTTATCAACTCTAGACCCCATGTCCCCCCCATTGCCCCCACCCACCAAAGCTCATGCTTTTGCCAAACATGCTTTTCACTTCTCTTTCTCAGTCTCTTCTCAATATCTCCATGAGGAAGTTGAATGTTTTGAGCAGATAGAGGCACTGTTTCGTAAGTTCGGAGATTCAGTCTTTCGGTTGGTCGGGGGTGTGTTTTTGTTTCCAATATGAATCACTCCAAAACTGCGTTTGGGACAAAAAGGCTCCAACGGCGGGACAGACAACAAGAAAAAGGAAACAAGGGAATGGCTTAAGAGTCATCACCAAAGATGAAGGGATTACGTTGGGGTATTAGAGGGGGACGGCAGTTAAGTTAACCAGGCAGGTAGGTTCTCGCTACGCTCCCAGCATTGTCTTGAAAAAGCTCAGGAGGTCGTCTTCTTTATTTACTGCTTCATAGAACTCCATTGTGGGGATGTACCACATTTTTGTGTAGATGTTCCACATTTCCTCTATCCAATCATCAGTTGAGGGGCGCATTTGGGTTGGTTCCAGCCCGTTGCTATTGTGAAGAAAGCTAAAATANTCCTCACCAGTCTTATTGGAGTAAGATGATATCTTAAAGTGGTTTTGATTTGCATTTCCTTAATGATTAGTGATGTTCAACACTTCTTAACATGCTTCTCAGCCATCTCTAATTCCTCACTTGTGAAGTCTCTGTTCAGCTCTTTGCTCCATCTATTGAGTGGGTCACTTGTTTTCTTTCTTCTTTGTTTTTTGTGTAGTTTATGTATTCTGGAAATCAATGCTTTGTCAGATGTTTCTGCAGTGAAGGTTTCCTCCCACTCTGAGAGATTTCTCTTCACTTCCTTGACTGTTTCTTTTGATGTACAGAATCTTTTGAGGTCCCATTTGTTTAGTGTCAACCTTAATCCTTGCGCAGCTGCTGTCTGATTTAGGAAGTCTTTTCCTACGCCTATGTCTTGTAGTCTGCTGCCAACTTTTTCTTCTATCGCCTTCAGAGTTTGGGGTTTCACGTTGAGGTCTTTGATCCATCTGGAGTTGACTTTTGTACAGGGCAAGAGTTAGGGGTTTAATTTCATTCTTCTAGAAGTGTTGATCCAGTTTTGCCAACACACTTGCTGAAGATGCTATCTTTTCTCCATTGTGGCTTCTTGGCCCCCATGTCAAATATGAGATGGCTGAAATTATATGTGCTCAGATTTGGATCTTCGGTTTAGTTCCATTGGTCAACAGGTCCAATTTTGTGCCAGTACCAGGCTGTTTTTATGACTATAGCCCTCTAGTTTGAAATTTGGTATAGAAATATCCACCCCCCCCCCGCGGTGTAGCTCTTTTCACTCAGGGTTGTTTTGGCTATTTGGGGTCTTTTGTTTTTCCAAATGAATTCAAGCAGTTTTGTTTCCAAGCCTGTGAAGAAACTCTTGGGTACTTTGATTGGAATTGTGTTAAATCTACACAAGAGTTTCAGTAGAATGGACTTTTTTTTTTTCACGTATGTGTATGAATGTATTGTCTGCATGCAAGTCTGTGCATCCATGATGTGCAACGCCACAGAGGTCAGAAGAGGGTGTTGGATTCCCCTGGAACTGGAGTTCTCCTGGAATTGGAGTTTCAGACAGCTCTCAGCCACCATGTGGGTGCTGGGGATCAAACCCAGGTTCTCTGCAAGAGCGGTCGGCGCTCTTAACCACTAGGCCATCTCTCCAGCCCCCGTTTTTACAATGTTAATTTTCCCAGTCCATGAGCATGGGAAGTTTTTCCATCTTCTGATGTCTTCTTCAATTTCTTTCTTAAAAGGTTTAAAATTTTTGTTGTAGAGATCTTTGGTGTCTTTGGTTAGGTTTGTTCCTAGGTAGTTTATTGTTTTTGAGGCTATTGTGAGTGGGAAGGTCTCTGAATTCTTTCTCCAGTTGCTTGTTCTTGGTGTAAAGAAAGGTCATTGATTTTTTTTTTTAGTGATTTTTTTTTTTTAATTATGCTCCTGAAATGCTTCCTTTTCACCAGTTTTACTGTATAAAAGAAACAAACTTCAACTTCTCTGGATTTTTAAATTCTTTCAATCAAAATGTTTAAATCATTCCCAAATCTTTTTTAATTTTTATTTATTTTCATTTTACATGTATGAGTGCATTGCCTGTGTGTAGGTAGTACAAACATGTCATGTAAAGCCAGCAGAGGTCAGAAGATGGTGGTGGAAAGTTGATGACTACCATGTAGGGTGCAGGGAACTGAACGTATGTCTTATACAAGAGCAGCCAGTACTGTTAACCACTGAGCCAACTCTCCAGCCCCATTCCCGAGTCTTTCCAATCGAACTATGCAAATGTTAGTGTGGCATATAATTTCTCCTTGCTGAAAACAAAAAGAATATATAATTTGCACTGAGTGTTAAGTTTCCCTTTTTTCAAAGAAAATGACCAGGTTATCAAACAAAGAGAGAATTTACTTCAAGTATACTTAAGTGGAAAGCTCTGTAAACACATAGGTACTTTCTCTGACTTTAGGGTCCTAGGAGATGAAGAAAAAAATAATCAACATAACATCAATTACTGTGGGTAATCCACTTAATGGGTCTAATCCACTTAAGTTATATTCAGTTTGGTTTCTTTTTCTCTTTTGGTCTTTTTGAGACAGGGTCTTCCTTTTAGTCCCAGTTGGGTTGAAACTTCCTATGTAGAGCAGACTGGCCTTGAAGTCACAGAGATCCGCCTGCCTCTGCCTCTCCAGTGCTGGCCTTTAAGGTGTGCATCACCATGCCCAGCCCCAGTTTTGGTTTCTTAGAAAGGTTTTCATAACTAGTCTTGTATTTAGCTCTGCTATTAAAACACAAAACAACCGATCCCCTCTTGCTTAGGAGAAATGTTTAAAATTCCCATTATGAAAATCTGCCTTGTTCCTCACTGATAAAAGGATAAAGAAAAACAATAAATTAAAATGATTCAAAGTCAAAGAACAGAGAGCACAAACATAAACAGGGTCTGTAAATATATTCTCTTGAATGCTTCAGAAAAAGGGCTAGATTTCTAGCTCAGTGGTATGGTATATCACTTGTGTAGGTATAGTCTATCCCCAGCACAAGAAAATAAAGCAACAACCAGAGAAAGTCTCTGGAAAAATGGAAAATGGTTCTATCCCCAGAGGGCTTAATTTTTAAGGTCATTTAAAACCATTAAGTCAACCAGCATATAAAAGCCAAACACTTTGACATATGAGGAAATATAGTTGAGAAAAAAAAAAGAAAATATAGTTTTTGCTCCCAAAGAACTCACATTCTAAAAGGGAGGAAGAATAGTTACAAATAATTACAACATATATCAAATTCTCTGGTAAAAGAATGTACAAATCCAAGATTATGTGGTAAACAAAAGAGAGATGGAATAAGAAAAAGTCACAATAAACTTCACAAGTGAGTTATTGGAAGGAAAACAACACTTGACTAGCATATAGAAAAAAAAATGTGAAATAAGGGAAATGTGGGTATTCTCTTTTACACAGAGGAAGCAAAGAACTTTAAGAAATGAGGTTAAAGAAAAAAGCAAAATCCACACCACAAAGGATATTATATGTTCATTTTATTATTGAATTCTATCAAAGCTAAACTGCCTTCAATTTTAAGATACAGCATTACAATATGTGCTGTAAGAAAGAAAAAAAGCTTTATTGAGTCTCAATATTAAGATGTTCAATAGATACACTTTTAGAGTAAGATAAACAAAAGAGCCTTGTGAAGAAATTTGTATTTCTCCATTTGCCTTTAATGGAAGGGTAAAGAAAAAAAAAATCCAAGAACTTAATTTTGAACAGATCTGCAGCCACCCAGTATTAAGGATAACAGTATAAAACAAAACCAAGAGAACGAACCAAAATAATCAATTACTTTCAAGTGTTCCTAAATTGGCAGTATTCAAAAACATGTGCAAATTCTCTTTGGAGAAACAAAGCATCACTCCTGGACAACAAAAATTTAAGATGAAAACTTACTTCAAAGATGAAAGACAAAAAAATGGACATGTTAGAATTAATGAACAGCCTAATGTTTCAGGATTGCCTAGAGGATTTTATTAAAATCTGCATCATTGTAGTTAGTGTAAATGTGCTATCCCAATGCTTGCTTGACATTAACAAGGCCGAGATTGAACCGCCAGTGCTATACAACATCTGCATCACCAGTCTGCAAACCCAAAGATACTCAGATAAGTACATCAGCAGGAATTCTCAAAGTAGATCCCGCGTATCTCTACTCAAACAAGCTACTCACATTGGGAAAAAAAATGCTGACAAGGACATTAACACTTGTGTACAGCAGATTTTTAGCAAAAAAGAATTGTAGGATTTTAATCAAGAGCATGATTTGATTAGACTAACAATTGATCATGCTGGTGCAGGTAGATTTTAAAGAGAAGATGACAGAAAAGAGTAAGGATGGGAGATATTGGGTGGTCAATATTATAATTAGATCATTTAAATAATATTAAGGCTAGAGATGTTGACTATTTAATAAGTAACATAGGGAGGAAAACAAAAGTAGCAAAGAGGCAGAAGAAAAATTTTATGGAACTTAAATGGAAAGGTGCCAGGATGTAATTTTGAAATTTTTCTGAAGATATAGCCCTAATAGTGAACATTATGGCCATTGGCCTTTTAAAAATAAATCTTACTTAGGTGTGATAATCCACCATTTTTTAGCTGTATAATAAACTGTGTTATATAAAATCTTAAACTGTACAAACATTACTAAAACTCAAAAGTGATTTCCAAGCTCAAATGAAAAGTATAAACACATTTAAATATGTTTAACCTTCTATTTATTAAGAGTATATGAATTGAAAGCCTAAAATCTCTAGACAACAGAAAAGGTTTTCAGTGATTGACAAATTGAAATTACATATAGAAAACAATGAATTATCAAACTTACGCTGAATATGAATGAACTGTTTTGGCTGCTTAAACTCCCCTTTGTACAAGCGATTGTAATAGCTGACGTTGCTCTCTGCCTCAGGAACTGGAATGACCATGCTTTCTTTTTTTTCTCTAAATACTTGCTGTGCTGAAATAGCTCGTTGTAAGTGATGTTCCTGGAAAATGTAAAGTAGGCAACATAAGTTGTGTTTGTAATATAAACTCAATGCATAATTCTACTTAAAAGTTACTTGCTTAATAACTACAAAAATCAATTATAGTTTCTTGTTGTACATTCAAGGAAGCATTACCATCATTTCCCCTTGATATTTATGCCTTATACCAGTATCATACTTTGTTATTACAACTTTAATAAGTAGAAATTTTAAATACCTAACAGACATATACACGTTTCTTTTCTTTCTTTGGTCTTTCTGAGACAGAGTCTCCCTACAGTCCCAGCTGGCCAAGAACTCACTATGAAGACCAGGCTGGCCTTGAACTCAGAGAGATGTGCCTACCTCTACCTCTTGAGTGCTGGGACTAAACACATATACCACCATGCCTGGATAACATACATGTCTATAACTTATAATCTTACTATTTCAGATTTAAGAAAATTGATGCTTTATTCACTAATTGAGGTATTTGTTATTACTACCATATTAAGAAAAAAAGTCACAAGAAATAAATTTGTACTATAGATTTTTTTTGTGTGGTCTTTTTGAGACAAGGTCTTCCTGTAGCCCTGCTGACATAGAAGTCCCTATGTAGACAAGGCTGGCCTTGAACTCTCAGAGATGTACCTACCTCTATTAACTAAGTGCTGGGATTAAAGGCATGTGCCTTGATGCCTGGCTGTATTATAGATTAATGAAACTTGATTAGTACAAAATTCTAAAATAATTAAAGATGAAGTTATGTTCAACAAATAGTATTTAATAATGGCAGGAAATATTTATGAGCAAAAAATTTCTATAAAATATATATCTTTGGGGCTGGAGAGATGGCCTAGCGGTTAAGAGTGTCAACTGTTCTTGCAGAGGACCTGGGTACAATCCCTAGCACCCATATGGTGGCTGAGAACCATCTTTGACTCCAGTCCCAGGGGAATCCGACACCCTCTTCTGACCTCCGCAGCATTGCACGACACGGGTGCACAGACCTACATGCAGACAGTACATTCATACACACACACAACACAACACACAACACCCGCACACACATGTAATATATATTATAATATATACTATATAGTACTATATAGTATATAATTGTTCTAATCATTTTTCAATGCTTCTATGGCTTAGTGATATAGCTTCTGAAATGTTCTATTATGACTTATTCCCTCTAAAGCAGCTTTATGCCTTTTGGAATACAAATCAGATCATGCTACTCCCAGTGTAGGGATCAGACCTGTAACACATCTGGATGCAGGGTCAGACCTGCATCATGTCTGACCTCTCTTTGATCTCATCTTTTACTCTAATCACACTGCTTTTTATTGTTTCCAAGTAGCATCCAACTTATCTATTTCCACAATTCTTCAGCTTCAGGTACAGAGATGTGTCAGACTTTCCCACCTAAAAAGAGCAGACCTTGCACACCACTCTATTTTCTTCTATGTCACTTAGTTAGATTTGATACCCTAAGAGTCTAAGCTGTATACTGTCCATCCACCTGCTAAGCATAAAGTAGGTTCTTTTTTTTTTTTTTTTTTTTTGGGAAATGGAGGTCATGTGATAAAGTAGGTTCTTATAGAGTAATAATTTCTGCTCATTCTGTAAACTGTTATCTCTAAAATACAGAAAACATTAACAATACATAAAAAGCTGTTCAGGGGCTGGAGAGATGGCCTAACAGTTAAGAGCGCCAACCGCTCTTGCAGAGGACCCGGGTTCGATCCCCAGCACCCACATGGCGGCTGAGAACCGTCTGTGACTCCAATTCCAGGAGAACTCCAGTTCCAGGGAATTCTGGGATCCTCTTCTGACCTCCATGGCATTGCACGACATGGGTGCGCAGACCTGCACGCAAAACAGTACATTCATACACATAAATAATTAAAATAAAAAAATTTTAAAAAAAAAGAGCATTGGTTGCTTAAAAAAAAAAAAAGCTGTTCAAAGCTGGGCATGGTGGCATGCACCTTTAATCACATCACTCAGGAAGCAGGTGAATTTCTGTGAGCTCAAGGTCAGAACTCTAGGCCAGCTGGGTCTAAAGGGAGACCATGTCTCAAAAAGACTGGGGGGGGGGAGCTGTTCAATATACATTAAATGAACAAATCAAACCATTACTAGATTCCTAATACCACAGAGAAACTGAGGCATGTTTATTAGTAGCTTGTCAAGACCATACCCCTCTCAGTGACAAAGCAGAGATATGAACCTGGCGATAGGTATACAAAACCAAAATATCATTACACCAATAAAATTTTGAAGTCCTACAAAGCCTAAGGAATTAAATATTAGCTTTATTTAAGCCCACAACCACAGCCCCACCACAGCCAAATTTATGACCCACACAAAATCATAAATTGAAAAATATTAGAGATTTAGTAATTTTTTATAAATCAAGTCATTTTGAGCATGAACTTAGACCACAATGCTGTGTTCACTGTCACGCAAAATAAACATATGCACACACTCACTGCTTGTATGCATGCACAGCTTCAGTTTTAAGGGGTGTGATCTTTCCAGTGTTGTCTTCCAAGTGCAGTACAACTGGTACCATCAGAAATTACACGTGCTTCTGCTGTGTTGGTGAGTGAATCCAGCAATTACCAATAATACTTTAACCTGTCAGGTGTGTAATGTTATTTAGAAAACAGGTAAATACTTATAATTGATTATTAGGGTATCACACCTTGGCTATGCCTCAGGCATGCCTGCTGTACTTTGTAACTGGTTATTTACTTTGCACCTGCAGGTGAGATGTGGATGGACTAAAATTTTGCATTCTGCTTTTTTTCAATCTTCATAAGTAAACAGTCTCTTATCTATGATTATTATTATTATTACTATTATTATTACTGTAATCCTAGCATGGCTTCTACAACAGCTCAAAGGAAAATTCCAAAAGAAAAGGGATGGATTAAAGGGATTGTTCAATGAAAAGAAGACATATGGTCATGATTATGTCAAGGCAAATAGTAAGCACTCTGCTTAGTTGTATGGAATTTATATAAGTTTTCAAGGATGACTTGAAAAGGCATTTTATGCAAAATATTTGGTGCATAGCAAAGATTGTGTTGTAAAGACAAAATAACAGAACAGGAAAAAATCTGCCTTCTCAACAATGCTTTTTAAAGATTACATCTCCAGAAGACAGTTGTATTATACATAACTATAGGGTGGAATCTAGGCTCAGATTTCATCAAATTTACCCAAGTTGTTTTGGGTGACTATATATGATTAACTTGGGGAGCAAACTTAATTTTTATGTTAAATCACCTTAAAGAGAATGTACAAGGTGATACTGTACAACAGAGAAACTATAGAGAACATTTGTATGTGACAATCCCAGAGTTATTGCTCTACAAATTTTATGTAAAACAAATGTGGACAACAGTGATTTATATCTCCATTTAACTCGGATGCATTACCGTTTTTATCAGAGTCTGTAAACCAATGTTGTTTAATATACACATATTTACTTTTACTAAGTCCTAAAACACCATGTATCCTGTAGACAGTGTCTAGGCAAAACTGGGTACTTGTTGAATTCCCATTTTTTAGCTATAAGTGATAATCCATGAGTACAAGCATCCTTATGTAAAACCAATTTGCAGGCTGTTGTGCCCAAACCCCCACAGCCCACCTTCCAGCGGGGAGTGGGGTTGTATGTTCAATCAGGTTATCAAAATGAGGTCCAGACTACATTGGCTGTAGTTTCACCATTCACCCCAATTGCAGCCCTTAACTTCTACCATGCCCCCTCTTCCGCAGATTATTCCCTGGGGTTAGAAAAGGGCACAGGTGGTGAGAAGCAGGAACAGTCCACTCTCTCTCTGGAGCTGTTGTCTTGGACTCTGGTCAATTATGGCTGTTTCCTTTCATGGGCTGAAGTCTGTCCAGGAATAACCTTTCGATCTACTTAATGAAGACAAGCACATTAGATATATAGTACTTAAACAGCATTAATAGTTATGGTAGGTTTACTTTGGTATAGACACATATGTTTAGATGAGATGTTGTTCACGAACTACATTTTTTCCTGTTAAATATGACGGGTCTTACTGTGGCTTATGACATCTCCTAACCTGTAGAGGATGTCAGCTTGTGGCATCAGCCATGGGTCATTCCTCCAAGGAGAGAGCCATAACCAATTAGATTTGGGATATACAGTGCATATGGCTGCCTCTGCTTGCACAGTATTTCCAGGCAGGGAGTGTATCTGGTGCTGACGGTGGCGTCTTGCTTGACTCAAGGGAGAGCCTACTTATTTGCTTTATTGGTTTAGTGGCCCTTGGATACACTCTCTGGTGTTCCAGAGGCCATCTGTACACTTGCATGTGTGTCTCAATTCATCTTTCCCATGTTAACGCATAGGTCTTCCAGCAGCAGGGCCTTATCGCCTCTCTTCTTGCAGGTATCCAGTTTAGAGGCAAGGAGCCCTTTACCTTTGTGGGGGCCTTGATCCCCTGCCAACATCTCCCTGGTGGAATATCCATTACTGATGTCCAGAGCTCCTGTATTATGATATTATTTTGCCTTAAGTGCATAGTTTAAGGAGATTTGTATTATATTTGGTTCTGAACAGAGCGAATAACTCCTTTTCACCAGTTTTTTGTTTATTAGTCAATTAAGAAGGCAGTTTTACTGGTTTTATAAAGAGATTACCTCTATATAGTTGTCTCCAATTTACAGTTGGAGAGCGACCTCATCATGTCATATTTCTCTACTTGTTCTGGGGGGAGGAAGAAAGTCTCTCATATCAAAACCTTTGCGGGCACCTAGAAGGTAAGTTTCCTTAGGACTCCTTATAAATAGTTGTTAACATGTAGGGGCCACAGAGGGGTTTGATGATTATGGCAATCTGAGGCTTTCTTCCTTTCGTGTTCAGACGGGTCAACCTTTCAGTTGGCACCTTTCTGGTACATCTTACTCAATGCAAAGCTGTATCTTTTTTTCTCAGCCATTAAGTTGGTGACAATTTTGTACCTGTTGGAACACACAAATCTTTTCCCATAGTTAGTTTTATATTTGAATTGCAAGGTTTTTTGACCGAGAAGGTTTCATGTCTATCTGTACCCCCCCACTTTTTTTTTAACCCGAATGGTGAATTGGGAAGAGGGGGGGGGGAGGGGTGGGTGAGGGGACCACGGGTGTATATTCGATTAATGCATACTTTAATTGACGTAGTTCAACAGGTGCCCAGTTTTGCCCAGCACTTGTCTACAGGATACATGGTGTTTTGGACTTAGTAAAAGTAAATATGTGTTATTAAACACATTGGTTTAGGACTCTGATAAAACGGTAATGCATCCGAGTTATATGTAAATATAAATACTTTGTTGTCCACATTTTGTTTTACATAAAATTGTAGAGCAATAACTCTGGGATTGGCACTACAAATGTTCTCTATAGTTTCTCTGTTGTACAGTATCACCTTGTACATTCTTCTTTAAGTGATTTAACATAAAATTAAGTTTGCTCCCCAAGTTAATCTATATAGTCACCCAAAACAACTTGGGTAAATTTGAATGAAATCTGGAGCCTGTATTCCACCCTATAGTTATGTATAATACAACATGTCTTCTGGAGATTGTAATCTTTAAAAAGCATTGTTGAGAAGCAGATTTTTTCCTGTTCTGTTATTTTGTCTTTACAACACAATCTTTGCTATGCACCAAATATTTTGCATAAAATGCCTTTTCAAGTCATCCTTGAAAACTTATATAAATTCCATACAACTAAGCAGAGTGCTTACTATTTGCCTTGACATAATCATGACCATATGTCTTCTTTTCATTGAACAATCCCTTATCTCCATCCCTTTTTCTTTTGGAATTTTCCTTTGAGCTGTTGTAGAAGCCATGCTAGGATTACCGTATAATAATGTAATAATTAATAATAATTCATAGATAAGGACTGTTCCTTCTCGGATTGAAAAAAAGCAGAATGCAAATTTTAGTCCCTCCACATCTCACCTGCAGGTGCAAAGTAAATAACCAGTTACAAAGTACAGCAGGCATGCCTGAGGCATAGCCAAGGTGTGATACCCTAATAATCAATTATAAGTATTTACCTGTTTTCTAAATAACATTACACACCTGACAGGTTAAAGTATTATTGGTAATTGCTGGATTCACTCACCAACACAGCAGAAGCACGTGTAATTTCTGATGGTACCAGTTGTACTGCACTTGGAAGACAACACTGGAAAGATCACACCCCTTAAAACTGAAGCTGTGCATGCATACAAGCAGTGGTGTGTGCATTGTTTATTTTGGTTGACAGTGAACACAGCATGTGTGTCAAGTTCATGCTCAAAATGACTTGATTTAAAAAAATTACTAAACTCTAATATTTTTCAATTTATGATTTTGTGTGGGTCATAAATTTGGCTGTGGTGGGGCTGTGGTTGTGGGCTTAAATAAAGCTAATATTTAATTCCTTAGGCTTTGTAGGACTTCAAAATTTTATTGGTGTAATGATATTTTGGTTTTGTCATACCTATCGCCAGGTTCATATCTCTGCTTTGTCACTGAGAGGGGTATGGTCTTGACACAGCTACTAATAAACATGCCTTAGTTTCTCTGTGGTATTAGGAATCTGTAATGGTTTGATTTGTTCATTTAATGTATGTATTGCACGTCCCCCCCCCCCCCAGTCTTTTGTACATGGTCTCCCTTTAGACCCAGCTGGCCTAGGTTCTGACCTTGGAGCTCCACGAAATTCACCTGCTTCCTGAGTGATGTTATTAAAGTGCATTGCCCCATGCCACTTGCACAGCTTTTTTTTTTTTTTTTTTTTTTTTTGGTCTTTTGGAACAGGTCTCCCTGTCGTCCAGCGTCCTGGAACTCACTCTTAGACAGGCTGGCTTGAACTCACAAGATCCGCCTGCCTGCTCCAATTGCTAGGTTAAAGCATGCGCCACCACGCTCGGCTCAGCTTTTTTTTTTTTAACACCCATGCTCTTTTTTTTTATTTTTTTTAATTTAATTATTAGTGTTGAATGTATGTTGGCCACCCCCCCGGCTCAGCTTTTTTTTTTTTTTACCACCCCCTGCTCTTTTTTTTTTCTTTTATACTTATTTATGTGGTCTGAATGTACTGTTTTGCGTGCAGGTCTGCGCACCCATGTCGTGCTGCCATGGAGGTCCAGAAGAGGGATCCCAGATTCCCTGGAACTGGCGTTCCGCCTGGACTTGGAGTCCCAGCCGGTTCTCAGCGCTGTGGTTGCTGGCGGCATCGGTACCCAGGTGTCCTCTGCAAGAAGCGGTTGGCGCTCCTTACTGTTCAGGCCCTCTCTCCGTCCCCAGCCTTTTTTTTTAAATATGTATTGTTTAATGTTTTCTGTTTTTCGCGCATAACCGGTTCCGATGCGCAGCCCAGAATTCATGTCCTCTCTCAAGACCCTTACTTCTCCATGCCTGACCTCCTTTCCCCCACAACCCACACAAAAAAAAAAAAAGACCTCTTTATGCTTTCGCCAGGTGGTGGCCACGTATCCAGCTTGACCTCTTGGGTCTCCTATCTCACCTCCAGTGCCATCGACGACCAGCAATAGTGGTGTCCGGTCTGCCTTTTTGGTGGGCAGTCTGCCCACACATCTCTGTCCTGCAGCTGCAAGTTGTGGATCAGATAGTTGGATGCTCCTGCCAAACAACTCAAGCGTGTGCATGTAGCGTCAAAGATGCGCATCACCAGAGGGTCGCTGCAGCCAGGTCTGCACCCTGCCATCCCAGATGTGTACGGTTCTGTCCCTTCCACTGGGGTGCCTATGCATCTGCTCCTTTGTATTCCCCAAAGGCCTCAAAAGCTGCTTTAGCTAGGCGTCTCAAGTCATAATAGAAGCATTTCAGATGCTATATCACTAAGCCATAGAAGCATAGAAAATGATTGAACAATTATATATATATATATATATATATCTTTTTTTTTTTTTTTTTTTTTTTTTCTCTTGTTTTTTTTTTTTTTTTTCCCATTTTTTAGCTATAAGTGATCATCCCTGAGTACAAGCATTCCTTCATGTAAAAACCAATTTGCAGGCTGTTGTGCCCAAACCCCCACAGCCCACCTTCCAGCGGGGATGGGGGGTTGTATGTTTCAATCCGGTTAATCAAAATGAGGGTCCCACCAGACACATTGGCTGTAGTTTCACCATCACCCCAATTGCAGCCCTTACATTTCTACCATGCCCCCTCTTCCGCAGATTATTCCCTAGGCTTGAAAACGGCACAGGTGGATGAGAAGCAGGAACAGTCCACTCTCTCTCTGGAGCTGTTGTCTTGGATTCTGGTTCAATTCTGGCTGTTTCCTTTCATGGGCTGACAGTTGTCCAGGAATAACCTTTCGATCCTACTAATGAAGCACAAGCAATTAGATATATAGGTACTTAAACAGCCTTAATAGTTATGGTAGGTTACTTTGGTAGACCACATAGTGTTTAGATGATATGTTGATCACGAATACCTTTTTTCCTGTTAAATATGACGGGTCTTATGTGGCTTATGACATCTCCTACCTGTAGAGGATGTCAGCTTGTGGCATCAGCCATGGGTCATTCCTCCAAGGAGAGAGCCAATAACCAATTAGAATTGGGATATACAGGCATCATGGCTGCTCTGCTTCACAGTATTTCCAGGAGGAGAGTGTAGCTGGTGCTGACGGTAGGAGTCTTGCTTGACTCAAGGAGACCCTGTATTTGCTTTATTGGTTTAGTGGCCCTTGGAGACACTCTCTGGTGTCCAGAGGCCATCTGTACACTTGCATGTGTGGTCTCAATCATTTTCCAGTTATCTTTCCCATGCTAGTCAGGTCTTCAGCAGCAGGGCCTTACTCGCCTCTCTTCTTGCAGTTATCCCAGTTTAGAGGCAAGGAGCCTTACCTTTTGTGGGGCCTAGATCCCCTGGCCAACATCCCTGGTGGAATAATCCATTACTGATGTCAGGAGCTCCGTATTGATTATTTTGCTTCGTGATAGTTTAAGGACTTTTATTATATTGTTCTGAACAGAGATAATCCTTTTCCAAGTTCTTTTTATGTTCTATTAGTCAATTAAGGAAGGCATTTTTACTGGTTTATAAGAGATTACCTCCTCTAATAGTTGTCTCCAATTACAGTTGGAGAGCGACCTCATCTCGTCATATTTCTCTTGTGTCTGGGGGGGAGGCAAGAAAAGAAAGTCTCTCTATCAAAACCTTTGCGGCACCTAGAAGGTAAGTTTCTTAGGACTCATTATAATAGTTGTTAGTAGGACCACAGAGGGGTTTGATGATTATGGCAATCTGAGGCTTTTCTTCCTTTCGATGTTCAGACGGGTCAACCTTCAGTTGGCACTTTCTGGTACATCCTACTCAATGCAAAGCTGTATCTTTTCTTTCTCAGCCATTAAGTTGGTGACACTTTGCCTGTTGGAACACCCAAATCTTTTCCCATAGTTGTTTTAAGATTTGAATTGCAAGGTTTTTGACGAGAAGGTTTCATGTCTATCTGTACCCCCACTTTTTTTTTAACCCGAAAATGTGGAATTGGGAAGGGGGGAGGGGTGGGGGTGAGGACACGGGTGTATATTCGATTAATGCTATTTAATTGACATGAGTTCAACAGTGCCCAGTTTTGCCTAGACACTGTCTACAGGATACATTGGTGTTTTAGGACTTAGTAAAAGTAAATATGTGTATAATTAAACAACATTGGTTTACCGACTCTGATAAAAACGGTAATGCATCCGAGTTTTAAATGGAGTAATTAAATCACTGTTGTCCACATTTTGTTTTACATAAAATTTGTAGAGCAATAACTTTGGGATTTGCACTACAAATGTTCTCTATAGTTCTCTGTTGTACAGTATCACCTTGTACATTCTCTTTTAAGGTGATTTAACATAAAATTAAGTTTGCCCCCAAAGTTAATCATTATAGTCACCCAAAACAACTTGGTGAATTTGATGAAGAAATCGTGAGCCTAGATTCCACCCTATAGTTATGTATAATACAACTGTCTCTGGAGATGTATCTTTAAAAAGCATTGTTGAGAGCAGATTTTTCCTGTTCTGTTATTTGTCTTTACAACATAATCTTTGCTATGCACCAAATATTTTGCATAAAATGCCTTTTCAAGTCATCCTTGAAAACTTATATAAATTCCATACAACTAAGCAGAGTGCTTACTATTTGCCTTGACATAATCATGACCATATGTCTTCTTTTCATTGAACAATCCCTTTAATCCATCCCTTTTTCTTTTGGAATTTTCCTTTGAGCTGTTGTAGAAGCCCGCTAGGATTACAGTATAATAATATAAGTAATAATAATTATCATAGATAAGAGACTGTTATTATTCGAAGATTGAAAAAAAGCAGAATGCAAAATTTTAGTCCATCCACATCTCACCTGCAGGTGCAAAGTAAATAACCAGTTACAAAGTACAGCAGGCATGCCTGAGGCATAGCCAAGGTGTGATACCCTAATAATCAATTATAAGTATTTACCTGTTTTCTAAATAACATTACACACCTGACAGGTTAAAGTATTATTGGTAATTGCTGGATTCACTCACCAACACAGCAGAAGCACGTGTAATTTCTGATGGTACCAGTTGTACTGCACTTGGAAGACAACACTGGAAAGATCACACCCCTTAAAACTGAAGCTGTGCATGCATACAAGCAGTGAGTGTGTGCATATGTTTATTTTGCGTGACAGTGAACACAGCATTGTGGTCTAAGTTCATGCTCAAAATGACTTGATTTAAAAAATTACTAAATCTCTAATATTTTTCAATTTATGATTTTGTGTGGGTCATAAATTTGGCTGTGGTGGGGCTGTGGTTGTGGGCTTAAATAAAGCTAATATTTAATTCCTTAGGCTTTGTAGGACTTCAAAATTTTATTGGTGTAATGATATTTTGGTTTTGTATACCTATCGCCAGGTTCATATCTCTGCTTTGTCACTGAGAGGGGTATGGTCTTGACAAGCTACTAATAAACATGCCTCAGTTTCTCTGTGGTATTAGGAATCTAGTAATGGTTTGATTTGTTCATTTAATGTATTTGAACAGCCCCCCCCCCCAGCTTTTTGAGACATGGTCTCCCTTTCAGACCCAGCTGGCCTAGAGTTCTGACCTTGAGCTCACAGAAATTCACCTGCTTCCTCGAGTGATGTGATTAAAGGTGCATGCCACCATGCCCAGCTTTGAACAGCTTTTTTTTTTATAAAAAATCTTTTTTTTTTTTTTTGGTCTTGTGGCGAACAGGGTCTCCTGTAGTCCAGCTGTCCTGGAACTCACTCTGTAGACAGGCGGACTTGAAAACTCACAACGATTCCGCCCTTGCTTCTGTTTCCCAAGTGCTAGGTTTAAACGCATGCGCCACCACGCTCGGCTCAGCTTTTTTTTTTTTAAGCACCCAATGCTCATTTTTTTTTAATTTTTTTTAATTTTAATTTTTATGTGTTATGAATGTAATGTCTGCGCGGCCCACCACGCCCCTGGCTCAGCTTTTTGTTGTTTTTGATTAAGGCACAAACCCCTAACTTGTGCTCTTTTTCGATATTTTAATTTTATCCAATGATACATTGTACTTTGTTTANTGGAAAAAAAAAACTGAGAGAGATATGCAGGACGGTCATGGCAGAATGCATGATCTGGGTTGGGGTGGGGGTGGGGGGGAAGGGAAGGGGAGAAATGCCTGAACTGAATTGGAAAATGATGTATGAAATGCACAAAGCATCAATAAAAAAAATGTTAAAAAAAAATAAAGATTACATCTCAAATGGATTCTATTATAAAAGCTAGAAGTTAACGTATTTAAAAGAAAAAAATCAAAACCATTGATGACAATGAATTTACTTAATGTACAGAGAGTTTGGCAGAAATAATATGTCCTGAAAAGGGGTGGGGGGGGGATACTTCTAAAGTTACTCTCACCAGATTATACACAGCGGAACTGAAGAGAAAGAAAACATCTATCAAAAAATTTTGAAGAATAGGTGTCTATCTTAAATTTTATGCTTTAGTGAGAGATGATAGCATTGATGCCACAAATACAGCTCAACTCAACTCATTTTTATGAAAGGTTCTGATAATGAACATAAGGACACAACTAAATCCAGAGATTTATATGAAGCAGTAAAAACAAGTTAAAGCAATTTTCTTTGTTCACTGTCAACATATCTGCTATAGTTAATGAAGGTAGCTAGAGAGGGATTTGTTGAATGAATAGACGATACTTCAACTACCACCAAAAGTTCATGCTTAATGAAGTATCACTGCACAGCACAGCAAGAAATTTTATATGCAAAATCACCAACATTGTGAATGGAGAACAAAGTTGAGACAATAATATAGACAGACATATACATGGGGGAAAATGAGCATGAAGGAAACTTTCAAGAAGTCTGGGATATATTCAAGATGTCAAATCTGAGAAGTTATGCTGTAGAAGAAATGGAAAAAGACAAGGCTATTTAATAAAATTATAGCAGAAAACTTCCCAAATGTAAGAGAAGTAGACAACCAAACACAAGGGGTATACAGAACTCCAAACAGACATGACCAAAGATGCTCTTTGGTCTACATCACATACTCTACAATGTATCACAATCAGGACGTTAAAAAAAATATATACATATATACATATATACATATATACACACATATATATATATATATATATGGGGCTGGAGAGATGGCTCAGCAGTTAAGAGCACTGACTGCTCTTCCAAGAGGACCTGGGTACAATTCTCAGCACCCACATGGCAACTAACAACTGTCTGTAACTCCAGTTCCAAGGGAACTCATGGCACAGGTGCACTTACATACATGCATGCAATACACACAAAATATAAATATTTTTTAGAAAAATACAATTTAGGGCTGGGCATGGTGGCACATGACTTTAATCCCTGCACTTGGGAGGCACAGAGATCTCTGTTGAGTTCAAGGCCAGCCTGGTCTACATAGAGTTCCAGGCCAGCTGGGGCTACAGGGAGACCCTGCCTCAAAAAGACAAAAATAAATAAATAAAATCCTAGAACTTAAAGAAATCATCCTAAAAGTAGCCCAAGAAAAATGTTGACTCACAGAATTAGAATTACCAAGACTTTTCATCAACAACCATAAATGGCCAGATGGACATAGAATGAAACATTTCAAGTTCTGAAGAGTAAGCAAATGTGAACCAAGAATGCTATAACCTACAAAGTAATCTTCTGGAATTGACGGAGAAGGGTATTTCAAGAACGGCACAAATTAAAGCAATTCACACCAACCAAAACAGCATTCCAGAAAATTCCTAATGGAATTCTTTACAGGAAGGAAAAAAGATAGGACACTCCACATGAATACACTGAGACACACACCTGAATGAAAGAGCAGATAAACAAACTATACCTGGGAAAGAAATGATCATGTTCAAGAGAGCAACTTAGCAAAACTTTGAAACTAATATGAGAGGATGAAAATAAATGCCAGATTCAGCAAAACAGATCATCACCAAACAAATTTATAGGCAATAGCAAACTTCTTCCTATAGTAACCTTAAAATGTAAAAGGTACCAATTTACCACGATAAAGACTCAAAAGCAATGGACTAATTAAAAAGAAAAAAATATTAAACTAATTTTTTAAAAAGGGGATAGCTTGACTTCCTCTTTTCCAATTTACTCCTTTAATTTCCTTTTCTTGCCTTATTGGCCTAGCAAGTGTTTCAAGCACTATATTGTAGAGGAGTGGTGACAGGGGAGGGCAGCCTTGCCGAGTTCCTACCTTTAAGGGGAATGCTTCTTACTTTTTCCCATTTAGGATGGTATTGGCTGTGAGTTTCTTGTATATGGCTTTGATTATGCTGAGGAATGATCCCTCCAGTCCAATTTCCTCTAGGACTTTAAGCATGAAGGGATACTGGATTTTGTCAAAGGCTTTTTCTGCATCAATTGAGATGATCGTGTGGGTTTTGTCTTTCAGTCCACTTATGTGTTTTATGACATTGATTTTCATATGTTGAACCATCTCTGCATCTCTGGTATGAATCCAACTTGGTCAGGATGGATGATCCTTTTGATGTGGGTCTGTATGCAGTTTGCAAATATTTTGTTGAGTATTTTTACGTCTCTGTTCATTAATGAGATGGGCTTATAGTTTTCTTTTTTTGTTGTATCTCTGCCTGGTTTTGCTATTGGAGTGATGCTGGCTTCATAGAAGGAATTTGGGATATTTCCCTCTGTTTGTATCCTTCTGAACAGTTTGAGTAGTCATGGTTGCTCAGGATTGCTTTGCCTATTCGGGGTCTTTTGTTTTTCCAAATGAAATTAAGGACTTTTTTCTCCAAGCCTGAGAAGAAACTCTTGGGGATTTCAATTGGAATTGCATTAACTCTATACAAGAGTTTTGGTAGAATGGACATTTTTACTATATTAATTTTCCCTTTAAATGTTTTATAGAATTCTGCTGTGAAACCATCTGGGCCTGGGCTATTTTTAGTTGGGAGGTTTCTTAGTACATTTTCAATTTCTTCATATATTATGTGTCTGTTTAAGCTGCCAACCTCTTCTTGGTTAAGCTTTATTAATTTCCAGGATTTCAGATTTCATCCATTTCTCTTAGGTTTTCAAATTTAGTACAGCGTAGGTTTTTTAAAGTATTGTTTGGATTTCTTTGTTGTCTGCTGTGATGTTTCCCCTTTCATCATAAATTCTATTGATTTGAGGCTGGTTTTTCTTTCTTTTGATTATCTGGGCTAGAGGTCTATCTTGTTTATCCTGTCAAAGAATCAACTTTTGGATTCATTGATTCTTTGTATTGTTTTCTTTGTTTCTATTTCTTGATTTCTGCTCTTTCATTTCTTCCTGCCTGTTGTGTTTAGGGTTAATTTGTTGTCTCTCAAGTGCAGCTAAAAGCTACAGTGTTAAAATGGTTTATTTGTGCTGTTTCTGGTGTTTGTTTGAATGCAGGCATCCAGGGTTATGAACTTACATCATAGGACTGCTTTTAAAGTATTCCATAGGTTTTGTTGTGTTATATTGACATTTTCGTTTAGTTCCAGGAATGCTTTTCTTTCTTTATTTATTTCTTCCTGACCCATTCATTACGCAGGAGTGTGTTGTTTAGTCTCCATGTTTTCTTATAGATAGCAGGACTTATCCTGGTGTTGATATTGAGCTTTATTGTGCTATGGTCTGATAGAATGCAGGAAAATATTTCAATCTTTTTGTACTTGTTGAGGTTTTTTTCTGTGTCCCAGTATATGGTCAATTTTGGAGAATGTTCTGTGGGGTGCTGAGTAGAATGTGTATTCTCTGGTGTTTGGGTGGAATATTCGATAGATGTCTGTGAGGTCCATTTGGTGTATTGTATTATTCCGTTCATATGTCTGTTTATTCTTTGTCCAGTTGAGCTGTCTAAAAGACTCATTGGGCTATTGAAGTCCTCTATTAAGAGTGTGCTGGGGTTAATCTGTGCCTTGAGGTCCTGGAGAATTGTGCTTATAAAGATTAGTGCACCAGAGTTTGGTGCATATATATTCATGACTGTGAAATCTTCATGGTTAATTGTTCATTTGATAGGGATGTAATGACCCTCTTTGTCTCTTTTGATTAATTTTACTTTAAATTCTATTTTGTCTGATATTAAAATACCAACTCCTGCTTTCTTTTTGGTACCATTTGCTTGGGATGTTTTTTTCCATCCTTTCACCTTAAGTTGGTACCTATCCTTGAGGATGACACGGGTTACTTGTAGACAGCATATAGATGGGTTCTGTTTCCTAATCCAATCTCTCAGTCTATGTCTTTTGATTGAGAAGTTTAGTCCATTAATATTTAAGGCTATAATTGAGAGATGTGTGTTGCTTCCTTTCACCTTAGTATCCATTTGCATTTTTGGTCTAGGTTTCTATTTTACAGTTATTCTTTTATTAATTTTTCTTTCTAGGTGTCTGGGGAAAGCTGTTCCTCTCCTCTGTCCTTTGAACTGCTTCAAGTGTTCTCTGAAGGGTTGGTTTTCCGGACATGTATTCTATCATCTTGTTTATGTCATGGAAGATTTTTCTTTCTCCTTCAACTATCATTGACATTTTTGCTGGGTCTAGTAACTTGGGTTGGCATCTATAGTCATTTAGCACTGGGAATACTTTAGTCCACATTCTTCTTGCTTTCATGTTTGCACTGAAAAGTCAGCTGTAATTCTGATAGGTTTCCCCGTAAATGGAACTTACTGTTTTTCTCTTGTGCCTTTCAGTATTTTGTCTTTGTTTTGGGCATCTAGCATTTTAACTATAATATGGCGTGGGGAGTTTCTTTTCTGATTTCATCTATTTGGTGTTCTATGTGCTTCTTGTATTTGTATGGTTTTTCGTTGCTTTTGTTGTTTGTTTGTTTTTAGTTTGGGGAAATTTCATCTATTATTCTGTTGAAGATCTGATCAATACCATTCTTGAGATTCTTCTCCTTCTATCCCTGATGCAGAGGTTTGTTCTTTACATAGTGTCCCACATTTACTGGTTCCTCCACTCTTGGTATTTTTAAATTTTTGTCATAGTCTTTACCTGAGCTTTTTAATTGTTCTGTGTTATCTTCCAGGTCTGATATTATTCCTTCTGCTTCCTCCATTCTGCTTCTGAGGCTTTTTCCCATCCTTTCCTCTTGATTTGATGAGTGTTCAATTTCCTTCATCAAGTGATTTCTTTAGTATTTCCACTTCCTTTTGGAGCTTCTCAATCTCTTCTTATAGCTCCTTGCTTAGCTGGTTGATTTCCTTTTTCATTTCAGCATGGGATCTTTTCAGTGTTTCCACTTCCTTCCTGAGTTTGTCATTCTCTCCCTCAAGTTATTTCCAGAGTTTATTTTCTCCCTTTAGTTCTTTCTGAAGTTTGTCATTCTCTCCCTCTAGGTCCTTCCTGAGTTCTTTATTCTCTCCCCTTAGTTCTCTGATTTTTTCTTTATATTGGTTGATTTCTCTGAATATGTGTATAATTGCTCTTCTAAGATCTGTTTCCTGGGTTACCTCTAGGGAGATCTCACTGTGGGAATCTTCTATAGGGTTGGTAAAGTTTGGTGTGGAATTATTCTGTGCTTTTCACATATTGTTCTTTGTGTTTGGGGCATGTTGGTTTTTTTGTTTGTATTCTGATGCGAATCTCAAATGTTTCTTCACTGTGTTAAACGCTTGCTTTCCTTTATTCCTTCAGATGAATCTGTTGTTTTCTCCTTGTTTATGGAATGTTGACTTCTCTAGGTTTCAGGCTTTCAATTTTGATTATATATTGGAAGGTCTAGCTCACTCTTTCTTCCCTTTCTGTTCTGCAGGTTCTCCAAAAATTGTGTTCAGGCTGGCTGGGTATCTTCGCCCCCACAATCCAACAATCCAATCCCTATTCATATTAAGGTGGTCTTCCAAACTAAAAACAAATGAAGTAACTTTAGAGCTAAAATTCACTATGGATCACTAGACTTACTAGATATTTACAGAATATTACTCTAAAATCTAAGAATTCATATAAAACCACAAAAGGAAAACAGCTAGGGAAATCACAATACCGGACCTCAAGCTAAAACAGAACACTATAGCAATAAAGACAAGTCTGGTAGTTGCATAAAAATAGACATACCATGGAACAAAATAGAAAAGATCTGGAAATAAACTGAAAAGCTATGCCACCTGTATTAGTCACTTTTCTGTTGCTGTGATAAAGCACCATGACCAAGGAACTTATAAAAGGAAGAGTTTATTTGAGCTTACGATTGCCGGTTCTGGAGCAGCATGCAGAGGGTCACATCTCGCAAAGAGCACAGGAAGCAGAGAGAGAGCGACTGTAGACCACGAGGCTTGTTAAAACTCACTAAAACTGCCCCCAACAATGCATTTCCTCCAGCACGGCCACACCTTATAAGACCTCCAAAAACAGTGCCACCAACTGGAGACAAATGTCTGAATACTTACAGCCTATGGGGGACACTCACTCAATCCACAACAGCCACCCAATTCTTGACAAAGGAGACAAAAGCCATAACTTTTTTTGGGAGGGAGGGCTATTCAACAAATGGTGTTGGCAAAACTGTATATTCACTTACAGGAGAATAATATTCACCCTGTACAATAATTAATTTGAAATGCATCAAAGACCTTTATTTAAAACCTGAAATGCTGATGCTTCTAGAGAAAAACATGGGGAATACTTTTCAGGACATGGGTAGGCAAGAACTTTCTGAACAAAATAGAACATCAATAGGTCAGGAACTAGCTCCAAGTATCAACAGATGGGACCACAGGAAATCAAAGTTTCTCCCAGCAAAGGAAGCTACCAGCAGATAAAATGAACAGCCCACAGAAGGATAGAAAATCTTTATTAGCTATACCGCAGACAAGAGGCTAATATCCAGAATTCACAATGAACTGGGGAAATTAAATACTAAGGAAATGAAACTACAAGTCAAGAAACAGGCAAACAAATTGAATGGACAGTTTTCAACAACAGAAATATAAATGGCTAAAATGACTTTTAAGCATTTAACAGTGGGGCTGGAGAGATGGCTCAGCAGCTAAGAGCACTGGTTGCTCTTCCAGAGGACCCAGGTTAAGTTCCCACCACCCACATGGCAGCTAACACCAGTCTCTAACTTTGTTCAAGATGATCCAACGCTCTCTTCTGGCCTCCATGAGCATTGCACACACATGGTGCAGCTATATACGTGCAGGCAAAATACTCAAAACATAAAATTATAAAGTTTTTTTTTAAGTGTTCAGCATACCTAGTTATCAGGCAAATGAAATTTAAGATTACCATGAGAAAGCACCTCACCTGACAGAATGGCTGTCATCCAGAAATTGCCAACGAATGTTGGAGAGGATGTAAAGAGGAACATTTATTCACTGCTATGGAATTCAGTTTGGCGGTTCCTCAAAAATTAAAAGCTAGAATTAATATATGATCTAACTATCTCACTCCGGGCATATACCCAGAACTCCACACTTAACCATACAGATATCTGTACTCCCATGTTTATTGCTGCTGTCTTCACTACAGCAAGGGAATGAAACCCTAATCACATAGTCTCCATCATACATGGGTCCTACTGGTATATACAGATGTATATATGTAAACAAATGCACACATGGATATACTCTAACATTTATAAAAGAGAACAAGGGGTAATCTTGGGGTGCTGGAGAGATGGCTCATCAGTTAAGAGCACTGGCTGCTCATGCATAGAACTTGGGTTCAATTTCCAGCCCAGCACCCACATGGCAGGTAACAACCACCTGTAACTCCAGTTCCAAGAAAATCCAACATTCTGACTTCCACAAGCACTGCATGGCACAGATGCACTTACATACATATAGGAAATACACTCATACACATAAAAAATAAAAATATTTTAAAGGGTAATTTTTAAAAAGACATACTAATGAGATCATCCATATAGCATACTTCATTTAGGTTCCTTGAATGTTCTCTGCAGAACACATTTTCAACACAAAATAAAGCTTCTAAATGGGTAGTATCCACATGTCATTCCATGAAGAGGCAGTACTTTATTGAGAAATCTGAATTTTAAATTATGTTTATCATTGTTTGAATATTTATGTACATTCAGTTTTAAGTGCTAAAAACTTAAGTGTATTTGATTAAAATAAATTCCAGGAATTCCTTAAAAGTGTTAATGCTGACAATGATGACATATTTACTTTTTGGAAATAAGAGGGTGAAAAGATTTTATGATTTGTGATGTCATCAAGTTGTTTATGCTATCAAAACCAAAATCTGTGCTTGAACTAGATGATGAAAACTGGCCTACATATTTAGCATTTTAGACCATTTAGCTGCTCATTTAAATCAGTTGAACATGTTCATCAACTTATCAATACAATGTTTCAATCATAGCATCCTAAATGAAACAAACTAAAGTTAAGAATTTTGACACACTGGCTGTACTGTCCTGTGAACATAAAAATATGGAGCTTTGCTTTTCTGTTTGATTTAAGAATATGAAAACAGATTTGAAGATTTCCAGAAAAATATCTTGGTACATCACCAACTACATTTTCAGTCAACATAAATGCATTATCTGCCAATTTTCAAATGACATGCACAGAACTGGATTCTGACATTCATGTTGTTACTAGACTTGTTACTAGACAGGTCCTGTCTTCCCAGAGACAAGCATCCCTCACTCCAGCCACAGTTATTTCTGTCATCTCTTTGTGGCAACACCTCCATGTGTGAACTAGAGTAAAATTAGAACCAACTAGCCAATGAACACCTTAGGAACTCACTGAGAACTGCAACTTACTTCTACCAAAGCAGATATTAATTCATTAGTTTCTCAAATACAATGTCAAGTATCCCAGTGGCTTTGTTGCATCTTTTCTTTTTTTCACTTTTACAAGCTGGCCTTGCACTCAGAGATCCTCTTCCCTCTGCCTCTCAAGTGCTGGGATTAAAGGCATATACCACCATGGCTAGTCAAAAGATGTTTGGTACAAACAGGTTAAGTGACCTCCCCAAGACCTCTTGACTATTAAGCAGCACTGCCAGAATTGGAGCTATTAAACCACTAATTATGTTGTCCCTCATCTAAACCAACATAACAAGAAAGCTCTGAAAATCCATGCATAAACAAGATAAAGACACTACTATATAATTAGTAAGCAATGGCCAAAGTGCTCAGAGGATAAACATTTAAAGGAAATGTCTACTTTATGACTAAATTCAAAGCAAAGTTTCTCTCTCTCTCTCTCTCTCTATATATATATATATATATATATATGGAAATGCATATATATGTATATATATATGGAATATATATATTTAAATGTGTAAGTTAAAATAAAGTTAACAGAAAAAAAGAAATCAAGAAAATTTGTTTCTGGTACAGAGCAGAAAAGAAATTCTTGGAATTTTCTAAAGTATGAATGGCTAGGGGGAAAAAATTGATGAAATTTACTGTCAAATTAAAGATGGCTGCACAATGAAAGACACGGATGTAGTTGATAAAATCCACAACAAAATAGCACAAGCTATTTTCATTGCCTAAATGCTGCAAGCTATTAAGATTTAGTCTAGAATAAGTAAGAAAGTGAAAAATCAACCAGGACAAAAGTCTAAAAGAAAATAGATAAAGGATATAAAAAGATAATTTACGGGGCTGGAAAGATAGCCTAGCAGTTAAGAGCACCATCTCCTCTTGCAGAGGACCCAGGTTTGATCCCCAGCACCCACATGGCGGCTGAGAACCTTCTTTAACTCCAGTTCCAAGGGAATCTGACACCCTCTTCTGACCTCTGCAGAATTGCACGACCTACATGCAGACAGTATATTCGTACACATAAAAAATAAAAAAAAATTTTTTTTGGTCTTTTCGAGACAGAGTCTCCATGTAGCCCCAGCTGACCTGGAACTGACTCTGTAGACCAGGATGGCCTCGAACTCACAGAGATCCACCTGCCTCTGCCTCCCAAGTGCTAGGATTAAAGACGTGCACCACCACACCCAGCTAAAATTTTTTAAAAAGTAAAATTTTAGAAAAAAAATACAAGAAAATCCAAAAAGCTAACATTTTTGTTGTTGTTGTTGTTGTAATCAAAGGAGTACAGACTTAACGGAGAATTACTATGTATATCAGCTTGGCAAAGATTATGTTAGAATAATGTCAAATGTTAGCAAGGATACGAAGATATAGATTCCTATATGCATGACTATAAAAAGACAAACCGTTTCTACTTTTCGGGAGAGCAACAGCAATATTTGATCAAATAAATTTGCATATTCCATGACCTGAACGTGTGTCTTACCCACTATAAGTCCAAGAAAATCTCCTGGCCAGGTGTGGTGGTGCACGCCTTTAATCCTAGCAGGTGGGAGGCAGAGGCAGGCAGATCTTTGTGAGTTCAAGGCCAGCCTGGTCTACGGCAGTGAGTTCCAGGACAGCTGGGGCTACAGGGAGACCCTGTCCAAAAAAAAAAAAAAAAAAAAAAAAAGAAAGAAAATCTACGAGTTTGTGAGTAAGAAAAGGAGGCATTGCCTACTGTTTCTTTCTGTTGTGAGCAAGATTAGTTTATAAGCAAGGTAACAGCAAATATCAGCCTTAAATCTAATTAATTGGGGCTGGAGAGATGGCCTAGCGGTTAAGAGCACGACTGCTCTTGCAGAGGACCTGGGTTCAATTCCCAGCACCCACATGGCGGCTAAGAACTGTCTGTAACTCCAATTCCAGGAGAACTCCAGTTCCAGGGGAATCCGAGACCCTCTTCTGACCTCCACAGCATTGCACAACATGGGTGCACAAACCTGCATGCAGACAGTACATTCATACACATACAAAAAATAAATAAAATTTTAAAAAATCTAATTAATTAATTCAAGGTTTTGCTGCCTAGTTTCTTAGTGCTGTTTGTGTTTATGTGCTCTTCATAATTTTTAGTTGATTCAAAAATATTTAACATTGAGTTTGGAGAAATAGCCTAGTAGTTAAGAGCACCAACTGCTCTTACAGAGGACCTGGGATCGATCCCCAGCACCCACATGGCAGCTGAGAACCATCTTTGACTCCAGTTCCAGGGGAATCTGACACCCTCTTCTGCCCTCTGCAGCATTGCACGACGCAGGTGCATAAACCTACATGCAGACAGTACATTCATACATATACAAGAATAAATAAAAAATTAAAAAATATATATTTAACATAATACATTTTAAGTCAGTGTATAATATAGTATTCATTAGTAATATATGAGAAAATATATTTGGTGAGCTTGGGATCCTACTCTGTAAAGAAAAGTCCATTTCTTTCTGGCACTGGAAGTGCATAAACTCACAACTCAGCCTTCCCTCATCTACTTGCCTTTTGTTGAATGTCTCTAGGCTTTTGTCTATTTTGGTCCTGTTACTTTCTTTACCTAGACTTTTTTTTTTTTTTTGGTGTGTGTGTGTGTGTGTGTGTGTGTGTGTGTCTTTTTGAGACAGTGTTTCCCTATAGCCCCAGCTGGCCTGGAACACTATATAGACCAGGCTGGCCTTGAACTCAGAGATCTGCCTGCCTCTGCCTCCCCAATGCTGGGATTAAAGGTGTGCACCACCGCACCCAGCCTATTCTTTTGGCCTAGTCTTTAGTGAGTCTGAAAGTTTCAAATGAGGGTTTTTCTTTGGACATCTTTCCCTCTCCTCCCAAGACTAATCATGTCAAGTTCAAACACAATTGCATACTTCAGTATTTCCCCTCTTTTGCTAAGTTCCTTAAAAGCAGTGACTATGCACTCCCTCTTAAAATTCTGAGTGACAGGATATTACCAGTATCTAATGTGCTCTTAAATGCATTGAAAGGATGACCTATGATAGTTTTAAATTTATCGATCACAGCATCAGCCATTAGTTTGTTTTACTTTAATGTACTTCTGTATCTTGAAGCCAAAATGTTTCCTTTTTTGCATGAATGTGTGGTATACATGTGCTCAAATGTGTGTGTGGGTAATATGTGGAGTCCAGACCAGAGGCAGACCCTGGGAGTCTTTCTCAAAATGAAGCAGAGTCTCTTGCTAAACTCGGAGTTTGTTATTGAGCTGGCTACTCTGGCTGACCAGCTGGTAGGGGACTGCTCCCCTATCTGCATCTCCTGAGTGCTGAGATTACAGACAGGCAGCTATATCCACCTGGCTTCTTTATATTGGGGCTGGGGTTACCAACTCCTATCCTCATGATTGTGTGGCAAGTACTTTACCCACAGAGTCAGCTCCTCAGTCTCCATTTATCTCTTTTGAGGTTTGATATATGTACACTTACAATAAAAAGTTTAAACAAAGCTTAAAGACAAAGTAATTGAGTTAAATTATCAGTATGTTTACACAGAATGGAATTGGCAGAACTGAGGATGATGGAGAGAAGGTGAGCTTTCTCAACCTGATTATTGCAGACCTGGATAAGAAATGAGAGCAGTAAGAGAATCTGATGGGTTGATGGAAAGGCTGAGCAGCCAAAGAGCAAACTGCTGATAACTTCAGAGATGAGTATAATTAGGAATAGGAGAAGTTGTATTCAGCAGAGGGCCAGGATTTTACAGGACAAAAAGAGGGGTGAAATGCAGAAGGAATATAGTGGTTGTTATAATTCAGAGGGAAGGATGCTTGGCAGAGGCATGTTGATAGGACATTACATTGGATTAGTTGAAGAGGCAGATTAGCCAAACTTGGAAAATAAGACGTTAGTAGGTGGTAGGCTTCCTTTTACTCCAATATGATGCAAAGCTCAGTGAGCTTACTTTGACAGACAACTGCATGCTTGCCAAAAGAAAACAACACACAACAACAAAACCCACAAATAAAAAACCCAGCAAGTCTGAGAAGCTTATAACAGAAAGGTATGTGGATTATATGGATTTGTAAAATGAGAGACTAGTTTTGGGGCTGGAGAGATGGCCTAGCGGTTAAGAGCGACGACTGCTCTTGCAGAGGACCCAGATTCGATTCCTAGCACTCACATGGCGGCTAAGAACCATCTTTAACTCCAGTTCCAAGGGAATATGAAACCCTCTTCTGACTTCCGCGACACTGCACAACACGGGTGCACCAGCCTACATGCAGACAGTACATTAGTACACATAAAAAATAAATATTAAAAAAATAAATAAATGAGAGACTACTTTGGTTTTTTTTTTTGGTCTTTTTGAGACAGGGTCTCCCTGTAGCCCCAGCTGTCCTGGAACTCGCTCTGTAGACCAGGCTGGCCTTGAGCTCACAAAGATCCACCTGCCTCTGCCTCTGCCTCTGCCTCCTGAGTGCTAGGATTAAAGGCGTGTGCCACCACGCCTGGCGAGAGACTGGTTTTTAAAAAAAAAAAAAAAGGGGAGGCTGGAGAGGTGGCCTAGCGGTTAAGAGCGCCGACCGCTCTTACAGAGGACCCGGGTTCGATCCCCAGCATCTGCATGGCGGCCGAGAGCCGTCTGAAACTCCAATTCCAGGAGAACTCCAGTTCCAGGGGAATCCGAGACCCTCTTCTAACCTCCGCGGCATTGCACGACACGGGTGCACAAACCTGCATGCAGACAGTACATTGATACACATACAGAAATAAATAAGATTAAAGGCATGCGCGCCACCACGCCTGGCTATAGTCATGATTTTATAAATACAAAATTGCAATGTTTTTCAAAATGTAGAACACTGTCCACTAATATGTCACAATCAGCAACTTTTTTTATTAAAAAATTTTTAATATTTTTATTTATGTGTATGAATGTATTGTCTGCATGTAGGTTTGTGCACCCGTGTCGTGCAATGCCACAGAGGTCAGAAGAGGGCATCGGATTCCCCTGGAACTGGAGTTCTCTTTACAGACAGTTCTCAGCCACCATGTGGGTGCTGGGGATCAAACCCGGGTCCTCTGTAAGAGCAGTAGGCGCTCTTAACTGCTAGGCCATCTCTCCAGCTCCACATAATCAGCAACTTTTAAAATAAAAAAAATCAGAAGGTATCGAATTTAGAAAGAATAGTATCATATAAACATTTCAAGCCAGGTATGGAGGCGCACACCTTTAATCCCAGCACTTGGGAGGCAGAGGCAGGTGGATCCGTGAGTTCAAGACCAGCCTGGTCTACATAGTGAGCGGTCGCACCAGGATAGCTGGGGCTACAGAGAGACCCTGTCTCAAAAAGACCAAAAAAAAAAAAAAAAAAAAAAATTCAGTCCACATACACGTGTTTTAATTAGTCAAGCCAAAACTTAACTCCCATAAACATTCTGATAATGTCTCACTAAAAAAGAGACTTGTAAATTCTCAAATGGAAACATAAATTGCTATTCTTTGAGGTACGTGCAGTACCCTCCACAAAGAATTAACACTATCCCAGTTCTAAATTATAAGGCCTAGAATACATGCCTAAAATAGCACATTTGAAGTGAAATCTAACTGTACACTTTTTCTTTCTAAACCAGTGTGGGGAAATCAAACTAGGCCCTGTTCATGCTTGGTAAACACTATACCACCGAATGATATCACAGCTTCCTCATCTGTTTTTTTTCTTTTAAATGNAAAAAAAAAAAAAAAAATCATTACTAGTATTCATAATCTTTATCTTTTCTGGTTAGTGAGTTGCATTTTGATTTATAATTAGTAGAATGTATTAAGTGCACAAATACACAAGTCTGTTCAGTTTTTAAAACTAAACTTGTAAAAAAACTAGTTTTTGAAAATTCTGAAATACAGTATTATACAAAGGTTTTTTTTTTTAAGATTTACTTATTTAATTATGTGTATGCGTATGTATGTATATGTGAGCTCAGATCCCACAGAGTTAGAGTTACAGGTGGCTGTGAGCCACCACGTATGGGTACTGGGAATTGAACTTGGGGCCTCTGTAAGAGTAGTACCTATTCTTAACTGCTGAGCTATCTCTCCAGCCCACTAAAGGTGTTTGTTTTAAGGAGGAAACTCATTTCAGATAATTATGGTTTCATATACCTTAGATTACTGTCACAATGTTTTCAGTCTTTACCAAGGGCTTTTCAAACCCTTCTTTTGGTCCATATTTCAATTTTTGTAGAAACTGTCAAATACATAAAACATGGCTAGTCTGTTCCATTCCTCATACTTGAATCCCATAGACCACGGTTTTAAGAGCCCCCTATGTCTTATCTGTTACTGTGTCCTTTTCCCATTCTCCTTCCTGCCCCCCAGGCAACCACTTAATATACTTTATGTATCTCATCTGAAAAATTTTACTGTTCTATGTGTACTTTTTTTTTTATGTGTATGAATGTACTGTCTGCATGTAGTTTGGTGCACCCGCGTCGTGCAATGCCATGGAGGTCAGGAGAGAGTGTCGGATTCTCCTGGAACTGGAGTTAAAGACAGTTCTTAGCAACCATGTGGGTTCTGGGAATTGAACCTGGGTCCTCTGCAAGAGCAGTCGGCACTCTTAAACACTGAGCCATCTCTCCAGCCCCTATGTGTACTTGTTTTTAATTTATGTAAGCCACATGTTATAACTGATTCTATTCACTCAACACTGCTGTGGTGGTTTGAATGCGAATGTCTCCCATAGGATCCCAAATATTTGAACATTTTGTACCTAGTTGGTGGTGCTGTTTGGTGAGGTTTGGGGACGTGTGATCTTGCTGGAAGAAGCACATCACTGGGGTCAGGATTTGAGAGTTCTTTAGCCTTGCAGGATTTCCAGTCTCACTCTGCTTCCTATGCCTGCTTAAAGATGTGATTGCTCGGCTTTCTGCTTCAGCCACCTCCTTCCCCTGATACTATGGACCCCTTACCCTTTGAACCATAAGCTCAAATAAACTCTTTTATACATTCCTTTGTTTTTGTTTTTTTTCTTTTTTTTTGTAATTTATTTATTTTAATTTTTTTTTTTTTTTATTTTATTTATTTCTGTATGTGTATCAATGTACTGTCTGCATGCAGGTTTTTGCACCCGTGACCTGCAATGCCACGGAGGTCAAAGAGGGTGTCGGATTCCCCTGGAACTGGAGCTCTCCTGGAACTGGAGTTTCAGACGGTTCTCGGCCGCCATGTGGGTGCTGGAGATCGAACCCGGGTCCTCTGTAATAGCAGTCAGCACTCTTAACCGCTAGGCCATCTCTCCAGCCCCCAATACAAATACTCTTTAAGATCCATCTCAGATGTGTATATCTGAGCTCTTGATACAAAGCACTATATTACTAATGGTGAGCATCTATCATGTTTTACTTCTCCATTCTTCCAGATGCCCACATTGTCGCAAAACGGTCTTCCACAGCACATAGTCTTCCTTAATACATGTATTTTCAATTATAAACTTGTAGGAGATTTTCTTGGAGTAACAGTGGTAAAGAAAGTATGTTCAGTTCATGAAGGATCCAGATTTAAGTTGACTGAATATTGTTGTTTCATCTGAATGGTAGCAATAGTGTGTGTTTCTACAGTCATGTACACAGGAATCTGTATCTTCATATCCTGGCTAACATTTGGTACTCTTCTAACATAATCTTTGCCAAGCTGATAGATGGAAGATTGTCTCAGTTAAATCTGCACTTCTCTGATCATGGAAAAATGTGAGCACCTCTTGCATACTTATTAGCCTTTGGGATTTTCTTGTATGTAAATTATCTTTTTATATCCTTTATATCCTTTCTGACATATTCTAGACCTTAATAACTTGCAGCATTTAGGCAATGAAAATAACTTTTACCATTTTGTCATAAATTTTATCAATTATATCTATGTCCTACATTGAACAATCATCTATAATTTGTTTTCTGTTTGTTTGGTTTTGGTCCTTTTGAGACAGGGTCGAAAGGCCTGCAGAAACCAGATCAAAACATATAGTTTCACAGGCAAGTTGAAAGTCAAGAACAGTTAGGCTGAAAGAGTAAGAAACAACATTTCAGCCACCATAACTCTTCCTTCAAGTCAGCGTAATGGAGAAAAGGCCCAACAGACAGCTTCCCCTTGGGGATATAAAGAGGAAAGTACAGCCACACAAATCTAGCACTCTTGCCTTTGAAATATTTGCCCCAAGGACTGTTGTATATTTTGGATGTCTGGAATCCATGCAGAGCAAGAGAGTACAGCAACTTCTTGTAGCACAGGAGAACCCGCACCACTGGAGAAAGAAGCCATCACAACCTGGTATAATCACAACAAAGCACTCAGTTTATACATGCAAGTGTGCATGCGTGCATGTACGGAGATTAAAAAACAAAACATACATTCTGGGGTATGTGTGTGTGTGTGTGTGTGTGTGTGTGTGTGTGTGTGTAAATGAAAAAACAAAACATTTATACATTCTGGCTATCTGGGGAAATCCCCAAGAAGTGAACTTTTTCACCTCTATCTTAGACCACTGACTTAACATCCTCTGTATTCCTGGGGGCTATAGAGAAAAGAATGTGGCAATCTGCTGCAAAATCAGGGAATGAGCAGTACACGGCACACATCAGAGAGTGCAGAGACATCACATACCTGAGGAATTCCTTGTTCATTTCTAGACAAGGTTCTGAGAGGCTCTCAGAATTGTTAACTGGACTGATTAGTTAAGCTCTTCTCTCAAAGTCTATAAAGACTCCAACAGGTGGAGGTACAAATCACAGAAGAAAAATAATGTTACAAAAAGTAGCTGGGAAATATGGTCCAATAAAGAAGGAAAATAAATCTTAAAAAAAAAAACACCAGGTGTGGTGGTGCACGCCTTTAATCCCAGCACTCAGGAGGCAGAGGCAGGCAGGTCATTGTGAGTTCAAGGCCTGCCTGGTCTACATAGCAATCTTCAGGACAGCTGGGGCTATAGGGAGACCCTGCCTCAAAAAGACCAAACAAACAAACACCCTAAAGAAAGAGAAATCTACAAACTACCTAATAAAAATTAAAAAAAAAAAAATTACCTGACAATTGATAACAAGAGAACACAACAGGCAAGTAAATGAAATTATGAAAGCCATGGCTATACAAAACTATAGTGCCAGGAAAGGGATAAAAATTACTATTAGCTTGGCATGGTGGTGCACACCTTTAATCCCAGTACTCAGAAAGCAGAGGCAGGTGGATCTGTGAATTCCGGTCTACATAGTGAGTTCTAGGCCAGCTGGGGCTACAGAGAGACCCTGTCTCAAAAAGAATCATAACGTTTTTTTTTTTTTTTTTCAAGACATCTCTCAATTCTCATCAATAAAGCCCCCTCATGCAACAGAGGAACACAAAAGGCTATAAATGGCCAAAGTATAGAGAGCAAGAGTCTGCAGAGTCTGGGTCCTTGGACAGGACCCTTATGTTAAACTTCACCTACCCAGGGCTCAAAGAGGGCAGAATCTAAAAACTTTAAGAGCCAGGGAAGAGGTGCATGACTATATGGAAGTAGAGTCCTACAGGACCCTGGAACCTTGTTCATATGAACCTACAGCAATGGTGTCAGTGAGCACAAGACTCATGGAAACTCAGACAAAATCCAAGCACAGAACTGTGGAAATAGGCTGCAGGCCCCAATCTCAGTTGAAGAATTATTGGCAGCTGATTACTGCTGTGTGAGGAAGAGCTGATCTTCTTAAAGGGAGGGATTCTAGTTAGGCTGCCTAGACTCTAGTTGATGAACTTGCACTGAGGGAAGTCTGGGGACACTGATCTGACATGATAGACCTTAACGCAAATGACGGAATGTATGAATTCCAGTGGGGGCGGGAGAGGAGTGGTCTGTGTGGGAGGATGCCAATGGGGAAGGGGTAAAAAGAAAAAAATTTACTATTAAAGAATGAAAGGTGGGCCAGACAGTACACACTTAGAATCCTAATACAATGAGGCAGACGGATAGGGAATTCAGGGCCAGCTTAGGCCCTGTCTCAAAACAAGGTTATAATAAAAAACAAACCAAAAAAACTACTACAACAACAACAACAACAACAAAAAACAAAAAACCTGAATTGGAACTTCACTAGAGAGGCTCAATACAGGCTTGACTAACCACAGCAAACAATCTGTAAACTGAAAGACAGGTCACATGAAAATGACTATTATGAACAAAAGCAAAAAAGAATTAAAAAGTTAAAAAAAAAAAAAGCCTAAGTGGGTGTTTTATGGAATACAAACGGGCAAAAATACATTTTATAGGAAATTAAGGAGGAAGGAGAGAGAAGCAACAGGAATTTTATTTGAAGAAATGATGGCTTCAAATCTCTCCCCATAGTTGATAGACTTACAAGAAGACTAACGGACTACAAGAGAAGCCAAAGATAACCACACAGGGATATATCAAACTCTCAAAAGTCAGAGTAACCCTGCCAAACAAGAATAATGTATCCTACAAAGTATCCTTCAGAAACAAAGAATAAAAACACCTTTCCAAATTAAACTTTTTATTTACATTTATTTATTACTGTGTGTACACAAGCATCCTCAAGTGGGGGTGAATGTCAGAGGACAAGTTTTGGGATTATTTCTTCACACCATTGGTTTCTGGGGATTGAACTCAGGTCATCTGGCAAGTATCTTTATCCACCAAGCAAGCTCTGTAGGCCAAAACCTTCCCAAAATGAAAAAGATACAATCTGCCCCTCAGTAGCTCACACCTTTAGTCCCAGCACTTGGGAGGCAGAGGCATGATGATCTCTGTGAGATCATGAGATCAAGGCCAGCCTGGTGTATAGCCAGCTAGACTACAGGGAGACCCTGTTAAAAAAAAAAAAAAAAAACACAATCTGTAACATGCAAAACACAAAACAGTGACAAGTGGTGGAAAGCGCTCTAAAAAATGCACCTAGAAAAAAGACAAAGAATAAAATGACACTAAAGTCAATGAAATACAAAGGAAGGCAGCAATAGAGTAAAGCTCAAAACTAAGTTCTAAATATCAGCCATTACTTCATATGCAAATAACCAATACACCAGAATTGTGTTTGTGGGGTTTTTTTGTTTGGTTTTGGTTTTTTTTTTTTTTTTTTTTTTTGGTCTTTTGGCAGGGTCTTTTAGTCCAGTGCCTGTGCCTGGAGCTCGCTATGTAGACCAGGCTGGCCTTTGAAACTCACAGAGTATCTGCCTGCCTCTGTCCGTCTGAGTCTGGATTAAAGGCATGGCATCACCACAAAACCCATTTACTCCAAAATTTAAAACGAAAAAAAAAAAAAAAAACGCCTTCCAACTACATGATGTTACATGAACAAAACAACAGAACACCCAACTATAAGAAGCAAGCAAGGACAGAACTGGGGGAGAGGTACAGACAGTAATACAACAGTATTAAGAGATTTCAATGCCCATGATCAATAATGATCAGCCAGACAGAAGACCAATAAGGAGAGAAAGAAGCTGAACAATACAATAAACCAACTGGACCAGAGACATACACAGAACACTCTAGCCAACGAGAGCAGAATAATTTTCAACAATACATAGAATATTATCCAGGACAGAATTTTGTTTGTCTGGTATTAGGATATGCATAGACCAGACAAGTGTAATTCCAGCCCAAGAGCATTATCTTTTAATGTGAATAACCGAAACTCATAAGTACACTAGCACTTAGAACTTTTTTTTAATTTTTTTTTTTTTTTTTGGTCTTTTCAAGACAGGGTCTCCCTGTAGCCCCAGCTGTCCTGGAACTCACTCTGTAGACCAGGCTGGCCTTGAACTCACAAAGATCCGCCTACCTCTGCCTCCCAATTTTTTGTGCACCCGTGTCATGCAATGCCGCAGAAGTTAGAAGAGGGTGTTGGATTCCCCTGGAACAGGGGAACGGTTCTCAGCCGCCATGTGGGTGCTGGGAATCGAACCTGGGTCCTCTGCAAGAGCAGTCAGTGCTTTTAACCACTAGGCCATCTCTCCAGCCCCGCACTTAGAACTTTTTTAAATAATAAAGATTCTTTCCAAATTTGATAGAAAAGCACTGAGAATTCAGATGAAATACTTTAGTAAAAGCTGCAGTGCTCCCACTGGTGGGACAAGAGATTCAACAACAGAACAAAGGAAGTTCTTTACTTTTAAAAACTTTAAAAGGGGCAGTCTCTGACTAGAAATAAAGCCTTATTACTTACTATGAGGCAAATGTTGGGGCTGCTACAAGCTAGGAGTTTAGCAAAAATACTGATAGGATATAGTCATAAATCAGGTTGCCTTAGGCCTAGAGACAAGACAGAAAGCTGATCCAGTAGTCCTGCCCTATCCAGTAGCTGTGTTAGAAAACTCACACCAGGAAGCCCATCTGCTATACCTGGGATGGGAGAGAAGCTGCAAAGAGGAGTGGCTGATCCCCTCTATAGAGATAGCATCTATGATATGACACTGACTATACTTTTATGAAGCAAAATCTGTATCACGTGCAAGAGCCACTAGATAAAAGCACACTAGTAAGAGCAAACTTGACAATAGAAACTTACTGCCTAGGATTTTTTTTTTTAATGTGTATGAGTGTTTTACCTGCACCTAGGTAGGTCAGAAGAGGGCATGCAGTGCCCACTACACCAGGAGAGGGTGTTAGAACACCTAAAACTGGAGCTACAGACAGTTGTGAAGCAGCACGTGGGTTTTGGGATCCAAATCTAGATCCTCAGCTAGAATAATAAGTGCTCTTACTGCTGAGCCATTTCAAAAGATTAGGGGATAACAAACATTAAGGATGTCTGAAAAGCCATGTGGATACATATTATTTTTATAAGCTATATCTATCTATCTATCTATCTATCATCTATCTATCTATCTATCTATCTATCTATCATCTATCTATCATCTATATATTCGCAAAAATGGTTTAGTTACCCTGCATAGGGGATTATGCTCATCCCAGAAACTACTATAAGCTGCCAAATGAAAACTGTGCAGGTACACTGCAGCACAGGAGGAATCCAAAACAATACAGGCTACTCTCATTACTTGGCTGTCTACCAGACCATCAAAGTTAAGACCCTACAGCTGAAGACACCACATACACTGGTCACAGGACATAAAGAAATTAAGTGGGTACTGATGAGGAAGCTTCCTCTGCAGGTAGAGGGGCCACCTGTGGCTCCACTGTGGTTAACTGCCTGCCTGTCATTTACACCAAAACCTGCCCCTAGGTAAGATTTACTGGTATCAACAAACCATGTGAGACAAACCCTGATACAGAACTCATGTTTACAGAGCATGAAGCAAGGGGTCTAAGAGCAGTCCCTGAGAGGTGATGTCACTCTCCTTGAATAAAAATGATTCTCCTTTAATTTTTGTGTGTGTGTAAATTAAGCTCATTAGGCTTGGGGCTTGTGGTGAATGCTAGCAGGTACTGGCTAGAAAGAGGTCTTACTGTCAGAACACCAGCCTGGGAAGTGTGTACTGGGGAGCCTGCTGGGTTAGACTAGACAGGGGCTTGCAGATAGCCAACAATCTGTGAATCCTATCTGGGATGTGTTCAAGTCCCCAGCAGGTGGAATCTATACGGCCATAGTAGGGCAGCAGCTGATGCCCTAAGGCCAAGGGTCAGAGTTAGGCAAATAGCTTGGCCAGACCCGGCTGTGGGGTAGAATTTCCCACGGCCGCTGACATATGTGCTGTGTGCTTTCCATCAGCTTCCACAAGAGAGGCACTGGTGGATCCCTCTTCACTTCCCTCCTTTTGCTCCCTTTGATTCTGCAGATGCAGGGATAACCACATTCCTCCCTGATGGCTAGATGCTGGCTAGCTTTCATAGTACTGGAATGTGCTATGAAGGCTGCTGGGGTAAAAAGTCATCAATTGCCAGGCATGGTGACTCACACCTTCAATCCCAGCACTCGGGAGGCAGAGGCAGAGGCAGAGACCTCTTTGAGTTCAAGCCCAGCCTGGTCTACGTAGTGAGTTCCGGGCCAGCTGGGCTACAAGGAGACCCTGTCTCAAAGAAAGATCAAAAAAAGTCATCAACCATCTTACCCAGCTGTAAACCCTGTGAACTGTGATAATGACCACTGTAGCAAGATACACCCATATGTACAAAACGCTATGGGTGTAACCAACTGCTTTCTGACTGAATTTAAGGCTTGCTCCACAGGAGAAAAAGTATGAAACAAAGTCTCATACCCAAGATGATCTCCAATAAATAGTAAACAGAATCTTAAGGGATAACAAGCACAGATGGAGAATTCAAAAGGAAGAAAAAAGCGAAAGCCTAAAAGGAAATGTGTCAGCATTGGGCAGGGTAACTGGTTCCTCCTGTCCTTCTCTAAGTCTTCAATGTTTTCTACAATTTACTCAAAGGCCATGTATTACAAAAAACAACAAGCACCACCAAAGTTTAAAAACACGGAACCAGTGCCCTCTCAAAATCAAAGAAAGGAAGAGAAGGAGGAAGACAAACAAAACTCTAGAAGCCATGATCCTATTCAAACTAACCTTGCATTTCTAGTAAATTTTGTAAATGTGAATCTTAGCCCACAGCATATTAAAATTACCTTCACTGGCTGGAGAGATGGCTCAACAGTTAAGAGCACTGTCTGTTTTTGCAGAAGACATGAGATCAAATTCCAGTACACCTATGGCAGCTAATGACCATCTGTAAGTGCAGCTCTAGGGGATCTGATGCCCTCTTCTTACCTTGGTGGGCTTTGCATGACATGGGTGCACTTACATACATGCAGGCAATACACTCATACCCGTAAAACAAAAATAAGTAAAATATTTTAAAATTACATTCAGAGGAAAATAGATACAAGTGAAAGTAATTACATTATGTGGGATAACCCAAACTCAGACAAATACCATTATGTTTTCCCTCATATATAGGTAGAAACTAAATTTAAATATGTGTATCCACAGATGTGCATGTGTGTGTATGTTAGTCATAAAACTAGAAAGGAGACCATGAGAGGAGATGGAAGCTATCTTAAGGAAAGTTGGAAAGGGAACAGATTCTGAACCCTTAACAAATTAAAAGAGCAAAATCTAAAGGTATTAGACGTTTTATTTATTTATTTTTATTTTTATTTTTTGGTCTTTTTGAGACAGGGTATCCCTTTAGTCTCAGCTGGCCTTGAATTCATTATGTAGACTAAGCTGGCCTCTCTCTGCCTCCCAGTGCTAGGATTAAAGGGGTGAGCCACCACACCCAGAGGTATTGAACTATTTATAAGTCATTTAAATGCATACCTAGAACAAAGGTCAAGAACACTTTAAGGGAATACAAAAATACACATCACCCAACAAAATAAAATTCAATAGGATAAGACAACTTTTGCAAAGTGTCCATTCTAAAAAAAGCCAGAAAAACTAAGGGTAAACAAAGAGCAAAAATAGTGAGACAATAAAATCAACCATAATTCCAGTGGATATCAATTAAATGAAAATGGCCTAAACACAATTTCAAGGCAGAGACTGTCAAAATGGATTTTAAAAATGTGACTCAATTAGAAGCTGCCTAAAAGGAACGCAGTTTAAATATCAGGATGTGCCGGGCGTGGTGGCACACACTAATCCTACCACTCTGAAGGCAGAGGCAGGCAGATCTTTGTGAGTTCAAGGCCAGCCTGGTCTACAGAGTGAGTTCCAGGACAGCTGGGGCTACAGGGAGACCCTGTCTCAAAAAGATCAAAATAAATTAGATAAATAAATAAATAAATATCAGGATGTAAGTAGGTCAAGAAAGGATATGCCATGCTAACCTTAATCAAGAGAGTAAGAAAGCTCATATTTACATGAGATTTCTATAATCTTCAAGAATAAACTGTATAATAGAAGCCAATTAACCAAGAAGACATAGCTTAATACATTTATGTTCCTAATAAAAGAGCTCACTATCTCAAAAAAAAAGAAAAAAAAATGAGTTCTCAAAATACAGAAAACAAAAATTAAAGTATTCAACATCAGAAAACTGTAAATTAAAACTACTTTGAGATTCAATCTCATTCAGTGAGTGGCAAACATCAAGAAATCTATCTTTAATCTCCTTCTTCAGGGGTTTAAAATTTTTGTTGTAGAGATCTTTGGTGTCTTTGGTTAGGTTTGTTCCCAGGCATTTTATTTTTTTGAGGGTATTGTGAGTGGGAAGGTCTCCTTATATTCCTTCTCCAGTTGCTTGTTGTTGGTGTAAAGAAAAGCTACTGATTTTTCTAGGTTAATTTTGTATCCTGCCACTTTACTGGAACTCTTAAAAATTTCTAGGCATTTTTCTGGTGGAGTTTTTAGCATCCCTCGGGTAAACTGTCATATCATCTGCAAACAGGGATAGTTTGACTTTTTTTTTTTTTTTTCCCCCGAGACCGGAGGTCTCCCTGTAGCCCCCCAAACTGTCCTGGCAACTCACTCTGTAGACCAGCTGGCCCTGAACTAACAAAGACATCCGCCCTGCCTCTGCCTCCTGAGTGCTAGGATATTAAAAAAAGGCATGCACACCATGCCCCGGGTTGCACTTCTCTTTCTAATTAGTACTCCTTTAATTTCCCTCTCTTTCTTGTCTTATTGCCCCAGAAGCAAGGGTTTCAAGCACTGAATTGAAGAGGAGTGGCAATCTGGGGCAGCCTTGCCGGGTGCTTGACTTTAAGGATTGCTTTCTAATTTTTTCTCCCATTTAGGATGATGTTGCTTGTGGGTTTCTTGTATATGAATTTTATTACATTGAGGAATGATCCTCAGTCCATTCCTTCCTATAGGACTTAAGCATGAAGGGACGGCTGGTTGGTATTTTGTTGAAGGCATTTTCTCTCAATTGAGCTAGATGTGTTGGTTTAGTACTTTCAGTCCACTTTTGTGTTATTACTATGATATTTATGATTATGTCTGGCTGAACCACCTTTGCATCTACTGTATGAATCCAATTGGTCAATGATGCTACTGATGTGGTCTTGTTATTAACTGCAAGTTATTCTGTTTGAGAATTTTCTGCACTTCTGTGTTTATTAATAAAGATGGAGATCTACAGTTGTTCTTTTTAGTTACTGTCTTTGCCTGGATTTTTGGTATAAAAAGTGATGCTGCTTCATAGGAGTATTTGGGAGATTTCCTCTGATATTGATATCCTCTCAAGAGATAAGTTAGTAAGATGAAGTACTGCAAAGCTAAATGTTTTATAAATATAATTGCAGATGAAACAAACCATCTGGCCTGGGCTCTTATTTATAGCGGAAGGAGTGTTTATATTCAACATTTCAATTCTTCTCTCAAATAGTTATGGCTCTGTTTTTAATACTGTCGAACCCTCTTCTTGGATTAAGCGTTTCTTCTGGTTCCAGGATTTCAGTATCATCTTCATCCCATTATTCCTTAGTGTTACAAACTTAGTATGATTTATTGAGTAGTATTCTCGTATGATTTGTCTTTGAATCTTTAACTGTTGTGACTCTGTTTCCTCTATTATATCATCACAGTAAGAATACTTATTTTTAAATTTTGAAGTTAGCTCCTTTCTTTTCTGGGGCTAGAGGTCTTGTAAACTTTTTTAAAGAACCAGCTATTGGATTTCATTGATTATTTTATTCTTTTGCTAGTATGTTTTTTGTTTCCTCTTGGTAGTGTGATTTACTGCTGAGTTTTTTGTTTATTTTCCTCCTGTCTTTGTGTTTAGGTCCATTTGTTGTTGTCTTCAAGGTATTTACGCTGTGAGTAGATCACTTCACTTGTTTACCTTTCTGTTTTTTATAATCCTGGCACTTAGCTGGCTATAAATTTCCCTCAAGACTGCTTCTTAAGAACGTATCCTACACAGTTTTGTTGTATTGTCTCTTTTGACGCTTTAGTTCCTATGATACTTAGTTATTTCTCTTTATTCTCTTCCCTGACCCGTCATTATTCAAGAGTGTGTTGTTTGTTCTCCGATGTGCTTCTTTTTTTTTTTGGTCTTTTTCTAGAACAGGGTCTCCCATGATAGCCGTAAGCAGCTGTCCTCGGAACTCACTCTCTAGTCCCGCTGGCCCGAACTCACAAAGATCTGAGCCTGCCTCACGACCTCTCTCCAAATGCTCGGGATTAAATCGGCATGAGCAAGAGTCGGGCTGTTATTCTGCTGTTTAATATTGAGCTTATTGCACTGATTGGACTGACTATAATTGCATGATCGAATTATTCAAATCCTTTATAATTTGTTGAGGTTCTTTTGATTGTCCCAGTTATTGTGGTTCTCAATTTTGGAGAATATTCCACTGGTGGTGCTGAGTAGAGAAGTACTCTGTTTGGTGTTTGAGGATGGAATATTCAGCTAGATGTCTGTGTAAGTCCAGTTGTTGTATTGTTACTTTTCAGTTCAAGTCTCTCTATTTTTTGTACCTGTATCTAATCAAGTGTGGCTCTAGTGCGAGGTTGAACTGAAGTCCCCGCACCTATTACGTGTGCTGGAATGAATCTGGTGTCTTGAGGAATGAGACGGTCTAGCATGATATTCGGTCTACGCGAATTGTGTTTATATAGTTTCAGTGGTCTGAGGTATATTTTGTCTGATATTAGAATAGCAATTCCTGCTTACTTTTTGGTACCGTTTGCTTGGAATATTTTTTTTTCCATCCTTTCACTCTGAGTTGGTATCTGTCCTTGAGGGTGAGATGGGTTTCTTGTAGGCAGCATATAGATGGATGTTGTTTCCTAATCCATTCTCCCAGACTGTCTTTTGATTAGGGAGTTTAGACCATTAATATTTAAGGTCATTAGTGAAAGATGTGGGTTGCTTCCTTTCATCTTATTCTTTGTTTGCACTCTTGGTCTCAGTTTGTATTTCTGCTGTTATGCTTTTATTAGTTTCACTCTTTAGTTGCTTGGGGATAGTTGCTCCTTTCCTCTGTTCTTTGGAATTGAAAAATAGATTGAAGATGACAACCAAAGATGGAAAAACCTCCCATACTCATGGATTGGAAAAATTAATATAGTAAAAATGTCTTTTCTACTCAAATTAATATACAGATTCAGTGCAATCCCAATTAAAATCCTCATGAGTTTGTTCACAGACTTGGGGGAAAAAAAATCCTTAAATTCATATGGAAAGACAAAAGACCCCGAATAGCTAAAGCAACTCTAAGTGAAAAATGCAGGGGGGGGGGATCACCTTACCAGACTTCAAGCTATACTACCAGGCTATAGTCATAAAGACAGCCTGGTACTGGCACAAAAACAGACCCGTTGACCAATGGAACAAAACTGAAGATCCTTGAGCTCATACAATTTCATCCACCTCATATTTGATAAAGAGGCCAAAAAAAGCTCATTGGAGGAAATATACCATTTTCAGCAAATGGTCCTGGCAAAACTGCATCACCATATGTAGAAGAAAAAATAAAATTAAACCCCTACCTCTCACCCTGTACAAAAATCAACTCCAAGTAGATCAAAGATCTCAACGTGAAACCCGAAACTCTGAAGGTAATAGAAAAAAAAAAGTAGGCAGCAACCTACAAGACATAGGCGTAAGAAAAGACTTTCTAAATCAGATAGCAGTCAACAGTTGACAAATGGAACCTCATCAAACTCAAAAGAAACAAGGGAGTGAAACAACAGAGAAAGAAACAATTAAGAGAGTGAAGAGAAAACCCACAGTGTGGGAGGAAACCTTCACCAGTGATACATCTGACAGAGCGTTAACATCCAGAATATATAAACTCAAAAAACAAAGTAAGAAAATGAATGACTCACTCAAAAGATGGAGGAAAGAGCTGAACAGAGACTTCAGCAGTGAGGAAGTAAAGATGGCTGAGAGATATCTTAAAAAGTGTTCAACATCATTAATAATTAAGGAAATGCAAATTAAAACTACTCTAAAATATCCTCTCCAATAAGACTGGCTAAGATCAAGAAATCAAAAGACAACAAATACTGGAGAGGTTGTGGGGAAAGGGGAATACTCATCCACAGCTGGTGGGAAAAGCCTATCACCTGACCCAGCCATACCACTCCTGGGCATATACCCACAAGACTCATCCTACTGCAAAGACACATGCACATCTATGTTTACTGCAGCTCTCTGCACAATAGAGAAGAGCTGGAACCAACCCAAATGTCCCTCAACTGAGTGGATAACAAAAATGTGGTACATCTACACAATGGAATTTTATGCAGCAGTAAAGAAAGATATTATCGGGGCTGGAGAGATGGTCTAGCGGTAAAGAGCACCAACTGCTCTTGCAGAGGACCCGGGTTTGAGGCCCAGCACCCACATGGCGGCTGAGAACCATCTTTAACTCCACTTCCAGGGGAATCCAACACCCTCTTCTGACCTCCATGGCATTGCATGACATGGCTGCACAAACCTACATGCAGACAGTACATTCATACATGTAAAAATGAATAAAATTAAAAAAAAAAAAGTGCTACCCATGTTTCTGGCAGAGAAAGGTAATCATCAGCCTTACCCAGCTGGGAATCCTTTGAGTTACAATAACAATAGGCTTGGCAATACATGCCCATTGGTGCAACAGTGGCACAAATATTATGGGAGTGATGAACCATCTTCTAATTGGACTTAAGGTCCCCTCCACAATAGGAAATCCCCACCTAACAATGGCTATCAGGGCCAAGAACCTGTAGCTGGAAAAGTCACAGGCCACAGGGAAGAACCTATAACTATCATCTTGTTCAAAAGACATAGTATTAAACTAACTGATAAGGACTTATTATTAAACATATACATTAGCATGTGCTCAACTCTCACCAGAGGATTCTTCATGCAGCAGATGGCAATTAACACTGAGACCCACAAATGCTCAATGTGCAGAGACTAGGAGTCTGTAAAGTGCTCAGTCCTCCATGAGACCTATATTCTACCTTTTCTTCCCAAGGCTCAAGGATCATTGCAGAAGATGGAACAGAAAGCTTATAAGTGCCAGAGGAAGAAGAAGATAAATACAAGAAATTGTTCCCTAGAAACCACAGGGCAATTGCACATATGAATCCACAGCACTTGTGACGGTGTGCACAAAACTTGTACAAATCCAAGCCAGACAGGAGCCCAACATGGAGGGAGGTAGGCAAGATGCAACAGTCCTGAGGATCTACTGGCAAATGAAAAATAATAGAGGACATGAAGTCTGGGGAGGGGGTAGCAAAGTGGGGGCGGGGGGGGTGTCAAGGGAGGAAGGGGTCTGAATATGATCAAAATACACTGAACGAAATTCTTGAATCAATAATAAATTTTTTTTTTAACAGACTTCATTCACTTTATTGAGATGGGGTCTCCCTTGATATCCCCACCACACCCACTTTTTTATAAAAAAAAAACTCTAGGTAGTGGCCACGGCTGGAGCCTGGGTTCTCTGTACTGAGACTCTGGTGTGGGTCTTCACAAGATGGTCAGTGAATTCCTGATAGGGAGACTTGGTGAAGACTGTCTCTTTCCAAAGGTCTGGAGTCAGGTAGCTGTAGGTCTTAGAGATGGCATCAAAGGTGGCCTTGGCGAAATTGCCCAGGGTGGCAGTGCAGCCCCTGGCTGATGTGTAGCAGTCATCAATACCAGCCATCATCAGCAACTTCTTGGGCACAGGAGCAGAGACGATGCCAGTACCTCTGGGGGCAGGGATGAGGCGCACCAGTACAGAGCCACAGCGGCCTGTCACCTTGCATGGGACGGTGTGGGGCTTGCCAATCTTGTTTCCCCAGTAGCCT